>ML780205.1:88698-99789 GCA_009831015.1 Picea engelmannii
ATGATGAAACCAACACTCTAGAACAAGTTGAACAACAAGATAGAAAACTAGAATTCAGAAGGAATGAGACATCAAGAAGATCCTCTCCCATCAGGTATGAAAGCAATCATTATGAAGGAAACTACAGAAGAATAGATCGTGAAACAAGATGGACCACACCACAAAGAATATCACTTATGCCCAAGTATCAACATTTCTTTCTTGGACATTGTTATACTTGTGGAAATTTTGGACACAAGGCAATCAATTGTAGAATCAATGAAAGGAATAACTAAGCAAGCTACATGAATGGTGAAAATAGTAGATATGGAAATGTTCATAGACCTGTCAACATAAATTATAATCCATTTGACCCATTAATGGATGAAAATGTTGTATGTTACAAGTGCAATAATCTTGGTCACAAAGCACAATATTGCAGAGAGATGAAGGAAGATAATCATATGTCAAATGTTTGCATACCAACTACAACATGGAAAAGGAAAGAAATTCCACAAAATGAAAATTGTCAAATAGCATTGGTCACTAAAGAATGCAAAGAAGAAGATGAATGGTTCATAGACAGTGGGTGCTCATCTCATATGACCAAATATCAAGGCAAATTTGTTAGCTTGAATAAAAGAGGTGGAAATGTTGCATTTGGAGATGACTCATCTACCAAAATACTTGGAAAAGGAACGGTAAATATTGGAAGTGAAAATGTAAAAGCAGGAAAAGTCCTATTGGTTGAAGATCTAAAGCATAATCTCCTCAGTGTCAACAAAATATGTGATCAAGGATACACTCTTACGTTTGACTCCCGAAAATGTAAAATCAGAGAAAATAACTCAGGAAGATTGGTTGCAACTGCAACAAGAAGATCGAATAGCATATACATCCTAGACATGAATAAGAGAGAGAAGACAAAAGCCACACAAAATTATTCCAAGGAAGAAAAAGTCCCAAGGATAAAAAGTAAGGATGAAGTATTATTGAGTGCCACATGTTCAGGGGGAGCAACCCCAAAGAAGAAGGTTACCTTTTTCCATTAAACTCATGGGGACCAGCCCTAAACTTTTCCATTGATGTCAAAAGGGGAGATAAATTGGGATCATGATGATAGGGGGAACATCAGTGTTTCCATCAATGACAAATGGGGAGATTGTTGAAAGATTGGTTGTTGTCATTGATGTCAACCCTAGTCATGGGTTTTGGACCGCACGATTGATGAAGGTATTTGGAAATGAAGGAAAATGCACATCCAGATACACCACCCATGGATGTATATTATACATCATGTTGTTTCCAGTGGTATTTGGCACTTCATGTGGATCCTCATGGTTGAGGAGAAATTAATTTTTGAAGATGTCAAAGTGAATTGTACATGTAGGCCCTGAAGATAATTAAAGAAAATAATTACAAAATAAGAAAGTGTCAGGTCGGCCCTAATTTTAAAAGGAAGTGACATAAATGGTATAAATAAACATCATTATACATTCATTTGATACAAGTCGAATTTCAGAGGGAATAAGTAGTAAAAGAAAGCCGGATTTAAAGGGAGGATGTAGTCTTTTGGTGATGTGTTCTAAGGTATGTTATTTTCAGGTCATCTTACCATTTTTGCTATAATTTTTTTTATAGAAACATTCATATGGTGATCTCAATATGGTATTGAGAATACATATCAAGGTACCTCTGGTAAAAATTTAAGCTCTTGATTCACTATAATTATGGAGATACACTCTGTGGAAGATAGGGTTTGTGACCAGTCCTGAAGCTAGTCAATAAACAGGTGTTCTGGGTAAAACAGTCATAACTTATTCATACAGAATCTAAATAAAGTGGGACCACTTCCATTGGAAATCGTATGGACTATATCATCTTGTGTGTGATTTTTCAGGATTGTATGTTAAATATTGAGTGCGGGGCATGCGGTACAAGTTGGGTGTTCTGAATAGACCAAAATTGAATAAAGTCTACCATTATTTCTATAAACTCTTTTTGTGGAGGATTCAAGGAGTGAACATTGGAGGAGTTTCAGAGAATACATTGAATAATATTATCTACAGGATCATAGTACTCCAAGAATTGAAGAATTTCAGAAATTGAAGAAGTCTCAGGAAGCATTATCAGGTTCTATGTGATGATTGGTTGATGGTGATGATTTAATGTAAAGTTTTATTATCTTTCATATATTCTTGGGTGGAAGGAAGGGGCAAGGATGGAGAGTTCAAATCTCTCTTGATATTAGAGGATTGTATCTTCCTCTTGGAGGTTTATCCCTCCCTTTACATTTGGAATTTTTAGCTACCTTTGGAAGTCATTACTTCACTTGAACAATAACTATTGATTATTTCTCATATATTGTGCATGGTGTATTATGGTGTATTGGTGTAACTCTTATACTATTGTTCATTTCTCATTGGATATAATTGAATGGTTTAAGTATAAGTTGAAAAAGGTTTTAAATTGTACTTGATACCGATTCACCCCCCTTTCAGTATCAACAATGGTGCCCTGTCCCTTCCATAGTGGTCGATGGGAGAGGAAGAATCCATGGATCGTTGAAGTAAGTCATGCGAAACGACGAAAATTGGAAAACCTCAACCTTATGGTGGTAAGATATGAACTTAACATTTCCTTGAGAAGGTGGGTAATCAAAAGTTCCCATCAAAGGTCGGCACAAACCAACCCCTATTTTGACGATGCCGGGTTGAGGGTATCAATCATTAGGACTACGGATGCCCCTAATGAAGGGTCAGGATGGGAGAAAGACAACTAATCAATGGTCACAATCTGACCCTCGTGTGGAAACAACAAGACCCGAAAAACTATAGCGACTACTTCTTTCATAGCATAGGTCCAACTCCTTCCTAACAAGAGATTGTAGTCGAGATATGCGTTGACCACTTCAACCTCGACACACATGGTTTTCCCTCTTAAATGCATGGGAAAAGAGGGGATAATGCCATGTGGTCGAAATGAATGACCATCAAAAGCAGTAAGAAGAGTAGGTGATGGAGACAAAACAAGTTGGCCAATGGCCTTCCAACATGCCAAAGACATTACGCATGTTGAGGCGCCCTCATCAATCACCATGCGGAAAATGTTCTGAGTAAATGTTTTCGTGGTGTAAGCCACGACTATATGGAACGCTACGTGGTAAGGAAGACGAGTTTTTAAGTCAGTCGTGTCAAGCATGATCGTACCCAGATTACAAGTCTCGGTGGATCCTAAAGCGGCTAACAAAGACTTTCTCTGGGAAGGGTAGCTTTGGAGGACTTCCAAAGAAGACATCGCAAAAGGGGTTTGAGACAAATCCTCCACCGCAGATTAGTTCTGGGAAGCCCTTGCGTTTGGGTTGTGAGAATCTTTCTTAAACACACCTTTTGGAATGCATGTCATAGTTTCTCCGAACATATTATCGATCTGGAGAGGAAGATATGGGGTTTCAACTTCTTTACCTTTCTCAGAGGTGCTTGGCTTGCTGTAATCATGTGCTCTAGTTGATATATAGGCATCACCTTTCATCATATAGACATTCGCGGATGCAGGATTGTTTGAAGATGGAGGGGGTACTTGACTTCCCCCTTCCGCGCTTATAGAGGCCTAAGTTAGATTTTGGCCATGTTGAAAAGGGTTTGTTAACACAACAGGCGACTGCTGTGACAATAACTTTTGGGCCTCTGCAAGCCGAGGGAATTGGTGAGTCGGGTGGTATTCCACACACAAATTACACATATACCTCGACTTCCTTTTTTCGATGTTGCCCCTGCCAGCATTATTAGTGGGTTTCTTATCCCCCTTACCCTCTTACGTTGTTTTTTCTTTCCATCAGGCTGTTGGGTGGCCTTCGTATTTTTCGATTGCACATTGTGTACATCCAACGTTTGGGTAGGGGGAGCATCTGGAACTATAGTCCGGTTGGTCGTTGTATGCTGGATAGAAAATTATTGCAATTGTTTCATCAGTTGTTCAACGGGCTTTGATTGTGCTGAACCAACAATACCATCAGCATGTGGTCCATCTCTCTGTCTGGTTTTATCAAGTATTGATCGTCGTGCATCTAGAAAGATCTTGTACAATAGACTAGACTGAGAATAGATTAGCTCAAGATGTTGAGCTCTCATGATTGCATCTTCTTTGAAAAACACTCTCGATGTTGCGATGTCTTTGGATAACTGTGGGACAAAAGACTTAAGGAACCACTCTAGAAGGAATGATGGTGGGACTGACACCTTAATAAAACTCTTTCGGTGTCTCCACTCTCAGATGTGATCAAAGATATGGTCTGCTTTTGTCTATTTGAATTGGCCAACAATTTTGTGCTAGCGTCGTATCTCACAGGTAATTGGAAATGGTTTAGGAAAGCCATTTCCAATTTACCGAAGGAAGAATCTTGAGTGGTCGAGCTCAATGTACCATTTCGTAGCGCTCCCAATGAGAGTATGTTGAAACAATCACAATCAATTGGAGCCGTCTTTCAATGAATTAGATGAGCACCAAAGGTGAAAAGTAGTCACATGATCTCCCGGATCTTCGTTAGGCTTGGCTTCAAACTTTGGTATGTCCGAAGGAAACTTTGTCGACATAGGATGCCAACGCGGATCATGACTGATAGGGTCGTTCAACAACCTTGTTAAGTCTGGCAAATGCAAGGTTTCCAGGAAGGGTAGTTTCGGTTGTTGGTGATAACCATGGAAAAAGGGGCGTGGAGTTTGACTGGCATTAGGTTGCCAGGAAACTTTGGATTGCTAGTCGGGGTTCTGGTAAAAACCATGGCCATGACCAGTGTATGGATTTTGCATTTGAGGAGACATCAGTGACTGATTCCTGAAATAGGACGTAGATGGTTGGGCATGCATTACATTTGGAGGAATTTGGGAAGGGTTTCCCCATGTCGATCCCATGGGAATAGGTATTGCATCTTGCTCGAGGTTCCATTGGTTGTGAAAAGAATTGCCCTAGATTGACATTCCTGACGAGGGAACTGATCCCTGCCAAGAATTCCAAGGTCCTGATGGAAAAGAAGTTCCTGGGTTTGTCCCCTATGTAGGAATAGTACCTTGAATAGGATTACGTTGTCCGTAACCGGGGTTTCCCCTAGTCGGGAAAGCAGCTGATGAGAAAGCATTGTTACCAAATGTACCAAACAAAGAAAATGGTGTCGAAACTACAAGCATATTATGAGAAGGTGGTCCTTGACTCCCTGCTCCAAATGAACTATGGTGTGTGTTTGGCCCGACGGATTGTTGGTGGGTACCGTCGACCGAAGGGGACGAAGGAGGTATATGACCTCCCTTGTAAGGGAAAGCATTAAAGGGAGTTGAAGTGACCCCCATGGGTCCTTGCAGAGGAGCATTAGAGCTTCCTGCCCCCAGACCTAAAGTCTGTAAAGTGGAGTAGGATAGTACAGGGCTTGTACCTGAGCTAGACATCATGTATGAGAACAGAGGGCACGTCACACTCTGTGTGAAAGGAGTAGTGGCTGCCACCAAATACGGGATCATACCACTTCTCGAGGTAGAGGCAGTCAAGACCATGGTGGCTCGGACCGACGACGGTGGGTTTGGAGGTGGAACACCCCCTGTGGTGACAGACGTAGTGGGAATAGAAAAGTTCCCAGAAGAAGTGGTAGCATTTGTTTCCATTGCTGCATGTGACACTATCTGGCACCCTTAAGGATAAATTTGTACAATGATGGGGGCTGAAAGATCAGTGGTTGGAGTTTCGGGTGGACCGAGATATTCCACTCCAAGGTCTAAAATAGTTGGTTCCTCCGGATGTTGGTCGGGCACAGTTTCTTGTGACCCAACCACTTCAAAAGACCCTTGTTGGTCTAGTTTTCGCCTTAGCGGTTGGGGGGGGTGCTCCAGTGTAACCGGTGGCAGGCGAAGAAGCCTTCGTGACTGGAAGAGCTCATGATCCTCCACTGTGTGAGAAGATCAAAGAAACACTAGGGCTTTCTATTCCTTCAAAAACAACACACACTAGAAAAAGTCCCTAGGAGACAAAACAAGCAATGACTAAACTATTTGGAAGAACAATTACAACAACCAACACTAGAGAAACTTACTGGTGCAAGTGAAAATCGAATATGGAAGCACCCTCCGGGTATACTCTGCAAAGTGTGGCCCGATTTATGTCCTAGGTACCGCGGTCTACCCCCACAGTCACCTGTGTAAGTCCCTAAAACAATGGAAACTAGTTTGCCAGCGTGTGAACAGTCACCAGGCGGGTATAGTCGACAGTCGAGTGGACCGCAATGAGAAGGGTATCAAGCCCAAAACCTGTCAAGGGTATCAAAATCAAGTGGTACAAAAGACAACTGAGGACCTCGAATGGATTCAAGACCCATGAAGCTCCGTGGAAAATGCAATCGACGGAATCCCAAAACAAGCCCTCTATATGCGTTCCCCACTAAGCTTGGTCTGGATTTGGAGGGGTTATCTCCACTACCTCTCCGCACATGACCTCGTGTTTAGCCCTTGTGTTAGAGGGGGGTCCCGAATAAATTTCATGATACTAGACTTTTAACACTCCCTAGCACATACTCTTATGTATTTTTTTCAACCTTGAAGAGTTTCCTCTCCAACCTAAGTCAAGGCTCTAGCCTAGACTAATTCATGGACCCTACAAACATAAAGTCTAGTTGATTTTAATTAATCGTTAATTTTTTATGGCTTGTCTTAAGTCAAAGGTTATGAAAGTGAAACTAATGATGCTTTGAGAGACGAAAGAAAAGATAAACAGAAAGATGGAAACAAAATAACTTCTTCTTGACACAATTCTTAATCAACTTTTCAAACTATTTTTTTTTTTAAGATCTTTGAATAGCAAACTCAAAACAAGATTTTGCTCAACTAGGAGCTGCTTATTGTCCTATGTAAACAACCAAGAACTTATGAAAGAAAAAATTTTCCTAGTTATTAATGCAAACCAACAACTACTTAAACAAACTAAGAAATAAAAGAGTTTTTTTTTTTATTTAATGCTCCCAAAGAAAAAAGGAAAAATGACGACAAGTAAAGACCAAGAAAACTTATGGCTTAAGCTTAGATCGCAAAGAGTTACTGACAATAACACATAAACAGATGAAAGAAGACTCTCACACTTGTGTAAAAACCCTATGAAAGAAAACAAATTTTAGGAAAAGTTTTTAATGAAAAAGAAAGTTATTGTTGTGACCAGACCTAAGTTGTTCACTGCTATGACAGAGACCAAGAACATTGAGAGGTATAAATATTGACAAGGAAAAGGTTGACTTCCTCTCATTAAACAAAAATTTTCTCAACAGGCATGTTGCTGACAGTTCAACAGCCAGCGTGTGCATGTGAGCTGTGTAACGTCAGAGTGAGTGTACATGCATACAAACCTTATGCGAGCCACATGTACCTCTGCAACTCTTCAAAAAATTAAAATAAAAGCAATAAAGCACTTTCAGAGACTACTGGTATTGAGAACTGAAATCTCTCGAAGACTCAGAAAATTACTTTGTCAGAAAGGAAAAACAATTCAAGTAGCATTTCATAGAACAAAACCAATATGAGATGGTACCTAAGCTACAAATTGCAAAAATAGAGACCAGAAGGAGTTTCAGAAAACCCCTGAGAAGGATCACTTCTGACAGGGAAGAGGATGACTTCCTCTTTAATAAAAAAATTCTGAACCTAGCCATGTTACTGTTACTTCATCATCTAGCGTTTCCACACAGGTTGTGTGAAGGTTGGGTGTGTGTACACACATGAAAGCCTTATGCCGCATGTACCTCTGTGACTTCCCATAAAAGAAAATGCAGCTACGCAAAGTAAGAAGGAAGAACTGGTATGGAAGACCAGAATCCCTGCTAGCTCGAACTTTTGCAGAAACTCTAAAAACAAGTAATGAAACAAATTTTTAAAAATACCCAAAAAGGACTCCCAAAAAACCCTAGAGATCCCCAGTATGGTCGCTAATTCTGTTGTGGGTGGGAATCCCTCCTACGGACTTATCATTTAAGGGCTCTAATGATGAATGCAGAAAATGACCATTTCAAAGGCTTCTACTCTTTTCTATTCTCCCAACACAAAACCCCACATTCATGTAATACAAAGGTGTAAACAAGATTCGGTAGCTCTACCTTGAGTCCTTCATTTGATGTCAATCCCTTTGTTTTCACTCACTCTTTGATTGCAAGTCTCCTCCCAAAGCTGATCTGCATTCACACATGAACAAACAAAAGGCTGCGAACATGCATTTCATATACTAATTGCTGGGTTAGTTGTGACAATATCATAAAATAAATATTCAACTTGAACACATGATATGGCGGGACGGGAAAAGTATTCCTTTTTGTATTAATCTTCACAAGAGTAAACTTACAATATGTGGTTGGCACTGCTCCTCGAAACTGATCCTGGGATCCTCTTCAACTGTCCCCCAACTACTTTGCTTTATACTTCTCTTTGCACAAGGATGGCTAAAGGTTGGGACAAAGGGAATTCTCAATTGGGTATAGTTTCTTTACTATGATTTTCCTTCTCTCAAATGGGACCCTTACCCCTTCTTTTATAAGCTAGAAGGAGCAAGGTATTTGGTCGAATGACCAACCATGCATGGCCGAAAGGTTTAGTTAACTTATCCAAAGTTGTGTGTTCCGTCAAAAACTTTCCTTTTTTCATGATTTTGTAGGTACATGCGGGCTGTAGTGAGGTAGCTAGCGTGTACACTCATGCAATAGTGGAGTAGGGCGCGTGGGCCTTTAAAAAGGGTATTTTTAAGAAGATTTGTTCAGTACTGGCTTGAAAAATAAGACATATGGGATGGCCTGATGTCAGGTAAGTATATCTGGTGCAAATTAGAGTTATAACATCAACTAACTGAAGATTGGTTGACTAGTTAACTCAACTAGGTGGCAGTTTAACCCCGTAACTGCCTCAGAGACTAGACTAGGTGGCAGTTCACTCTCGTAACTTCTGATGTGTTTCCATATCACTCTATACCACCACTATGGTGCACTAGTTCTCCTCTAGTGCACATTGATTGAGTCATATAGAGTATATCTTGTGTAAATTATTCATTATTCATTACAGTTAATGAGAAGTCTTCCATTTTTTTTCTCTTGCTTCTTCTTTTTCAATTTCTCTCTGCAAATGTGTGTGGCATTTTCTAGCTAGATCTATTATGTGTTGGTTCAACACATTTACAAAAACTAGTTGGTGATCTTCATATTCATTTGGTCCTATATGCAGATGATATGTTGTTCATAGGAAACACCAAGGAGATTATAGAGGGTGTGAAAACTTAGTTGTCCTCTAAATTTGACATGAAGGATATTGGTGCTGCAAATTTCATTTTGCGCATGGAAATTAAAAGATTTCAAGAAAATAGGAAACTCTAATTAAATCAAAGGAAATATGCCAAGACAATAATATTGTATAGGTTTAATTATAATAATGTAAACTGGACAGGGTTCCTATTCCTACAATTAAAGAGGACATGTCCCATGTTACATATGCTAGTGTGGTTGACAGTTTGATGTATGCAATGGTTTGTACTAGTCCAAACATTCTACACGCAGTGGGATGTTTTAGTAGGTATATGTCAAAACTAGGGAAGGAACATTGAACAATAGTAAAGAGGGTTTTCAAGTATTTTTGTGGTACTACTATTTATGAATTGTGCTACCAAGGAAGACCAATATTGGATCGAGTGTTGGAAATACATGGGTTTTTTTTATGTAGAATGGGCTAGAGATATGGGTCACATAATATATACAAGTGGGTATGTGTCTATCCTATTTTGAGGAGAAATCAATTGGATGAGAAAAAGATGGGTTGCAGTGGCACTCTCAACTACAAAATTTGAATACATGAAAACCACTCATGAAAACAAGGAAGTAGTATGGTTATAGATATTGTGTTCAGGTATTGGGTTGGTACAACAAGTAGTAAGGATAGATTGTGATAGGAAGAGTGAAATCTTTGTGATGAAGAGCCTGACTTATCATTCAAAGCTAAATCATATTGATGTTCAATATCACTTTGCAAGAGACATGGTTGAAGAACATAAGGCACTACTACATTGGGCACAAATTACGACGAAATATTACAACGGTTTAAAATTTCGTCGTATTCTTTTTGTTTTTTTTTGATGAAATATACGTTTTTTTTCGGGGTCCAACAACTGGTCACTCTAGCGACCAAATTTCCACGTTGGTCATTATAACGACGAAAGTTAGTTGGTAGAGCGACCAACCACCAGTTAGTTTCTATAGCGACCAACTATGGCACGTGTGAGAATCAAACAATCATTTACGGAAAATCAATCCTATATATATCTCAGTTACGATAAATTTTCTATAGTTGTGACAATCATTTTCTATAGTTGCGAAAATCATTTTCTATAGTTGTGACAATCATTTTCTATAGTTGCGAAAATCATTTTCTATAGTTGTGAAAATCATTCGAGTGTTGTGATGCAATGGTGTTCTGGTTTTTTATGAAATCTTGATTTCAATTCTCTTTCAAGAAGAGAAACATTGAATTGTCCAGACTCTACATAGCTAAGATTTTGAAGGTCGATACTTAAAATTTTTCTGTGTGATTTAGTAGTTTGGTGCTATTGAACTATTTTATGGTTTATTTTCACTCCTTAAATCAGATTTTATGGTTTATTTTAACTCCTTAGAAATATTTTATGGTTTATCCACTTTTGATAGAGTAAAAAGATTACTGATTCAACTACAATCACTCTAATTAGATTCATTCACTCTAATTTTGTTCTTATATTTCATGGAACTTCTTGACTATCTAAGTATCCTTGCCTTAGTAAATTTACATTTAGGGTTTCCTCCTTGAGTTGGAAAAGAACCAACTAGAAATGAAGAGTAGTGGATTTTTTGTTGATATTGGGCATCCGTACTCTTGTGTATCCCTAAAGCTACCCTAATTTTTATTAGGGACTTAATATTATATAGTGTGATTTTCGCTGATAATAGATCCACCTCCTCTTATTAATGTTTCATGCTTTGTCCCTTATTTTTTCTAAACATGTTGTATAATTTTCATTACAAATATCTAAATATATACCAAATTATTTGAATAGATTTGTATATTGTACTTATAATGTTTC
>ML780205.1:102075-112247 GCA_009831015.1 Picea engelmannii
TGACAAAGAAAAAATTTATAAAATTTGTAGTGACATTCAAGAAGCCAATCATGCAATGCTAAATATTATTGATTTAAATAGGACTAATGGAGTCTATCGAAATAGCCTCCCATGGTTATTTAAAGAAGATGAAAGCAATGTTGGAAAAGAGCTCATTCGAAAAATTAGATTTCCAACAGGATTTTCTTCAAACATCAAGAATATATTAACAAAGAAAGGTGAATTTCGCGGGTTAAAAACTCATCACTAGCATACCTTCATCAAGGTAATTTGTTTCGTATGTTTGTTATGTATTGGTAAGAATCGATGTAATATTTTTAAATTTTGTAAATATATTGTTAATATAAAATCGGAAATTTATTAATGTGCCATTGTTTTGTTACAGTATATGCCACCTCTATCTTTGCCCGACGGCTTTGAAAACAACGTAAACCAAGTTATATATGACCTTGGAAAATACATGAGGTAAATAACGACAGATGAATTACATATTATTATTTATATGTAATAAAAATGTTGTAGAAGTTGTTGATGACATGTGTTTTACTTGTAATATTCATGTATACAATATTGTCTTTATTGAAACATATTTTGTTCTCGTAACATTTTTAGGTGGTTTTCATCTAAAGAAACCCATAGGGAAGATATAAAATATTGGAAGAGAGAAATTCCTCGTTTAATATGTGCAATGCAAAAGTATCTACCTCCAACATTTTTCAATGCACAAGAACACTATTGTTAGCGATAAAAAACGCACCGCTATTTTTGAGTGTTTTCTTAAACTTTTATGCTCATTTTTAAAAAATATTTCTAGCCAGTACTTTATCTCCAAATCCTTGACCTAACTCCCATTAATCTTTACTTGAGAGTCTTGTCACCCTGTTCAAACTCTAAATCTCAAAAATCTTTTCTCTGCGGTTTCACCATCTTTTTCGCCTTGAAATTTGCTAGTTAGCTATTGAAAGCTCTGCTTTCAACAACTAACTGGTTGTAAATGTACTTCCTGTGCCAGTGAAAGGCCTGAGTTGGAAAAAAAAAATAAAATCTTTGCTCGTTAATAAACCTAGATGTATTAGCTTTTATATTTTCACATGTCAATAAACACTTTTGTTATGAAGTGGTGGGTGCTCGAAGTGATCCTAAAAACCCAAGCCACATGTTCACATATGCCAAATTTCAAGTTTACAAATCATATGTGTTCAACACAAAGCCAAGTGCTAGCGTCGGATTCTTTCAACTTCACTATTCAAATAAACTATAATTAAAGTCTCAGGTGTCTTCAATATACCATCGAATGCCACTACTTAACCTTGAATGTGCAGGTGTCATTGATAGCCGAGTATTTGATAAAGTCTAAGTAAAAAGTCACGACAGAAGAGAAAAGATATCAAAACCCCACAAGGAGAGTATGTCCTGAGGGATGGCACAAGGATAAGTCAACATATGTTTTAGTTTCACAGAGAGAACAACAACAATGCTGATAAAATGAGATCTTGATTGAGAAGAATAGAAGAGATGCTTATGGAAAAGAACGACATATTAGCTATGATTTGAACATTTCCCATTCGAGTTGGACAGAGACACTTGAAGATGAGGCTGGTGGTTCTATAAAAAATATGCAAGACTCAACAACTATGCATAATGAGGGAATGATAGCTGGAGGGGATGGAACTGGGGAAGATGGAAAGAGAAGATTGCTGCTATCAAAAGAGAGAGAAAAGGAGTTATCAAATGGGCCTACCATCAGGTTATCCTCACCAAATGGCATTGATATTTGTGTTCATCTTCAGAGGCGGCATACATCTAGTGTCAAAGGTTCTTCTTCTACACAACAGGTAGGTGGATCATTGCATCAGCATGGCATAATGTCTTCTGGAAAAGGAACTTTGGTGACTTTAACTCTTAAACAGAATCAGTGTTCGGAACCTAGTGGTAGGATAGGAAGAGGTTTTCTTTCAACCAAATATATTCAGCTACCTGTGACATCATCAAACACAGAGCAACAAAATCAATTGTTTTTGACAAGCTACAAAAAGGATAAGCGACCGCCTAGACATCTTGATCTTCGATGTGGTTTGAAAGACCTTGGTTCTGGTCTGGCTTCTCCAAGTTATTTTGTTGATATAAATAGCAAGAATTTTCAGGATGAGAAAAACACACATATAACCAAAAGGCAAGACAAATGCACAAGGAACAAAGACAAGCCTGACCATCCAGTTTGGACTCCTCGTCGTCATTCTGATGGCTCGTCCATTTTAGATGCATCTCAAATATCATTGGAGCCACTTGTAACTACAAAATTTCAAAGCGGACCTGAAGGTGTTTCCAAATTAGAAAAGATTGAAAAGGGCTCCACATTTCGACAAAAGGCAGGGATATAAGACACCTAGTCAAGGTCAAGGCACCTCTGTGCAAATGCAGCAGTTGCAACCTACTCAACCTAATAAGCAAAGCCCTTTTCTAGAAAAAATTGAGAGCAGAACAGGCAGAGGTTGGTCACTATCCAATTCTTACAGGGATCGATTGCAGCACAATAATATTCAAGTAATCCACCACTGGAACCAGCCATTGCCACATACAGACACTCAACCGGATATGAATTTGAAGAAGAATAGTCATCCATCAACTCCTGTACATAATCATGAACATTTTCAACATCTTCCACCTACTGTTGTGATTCAGGAACACCATTTGCAGATTTATAAACAACAGTAATAGAGGTCACATTAGTTTGAACAATAGACACCAAAATGACATCAAGGCATTTCAGAATTGCAGCAACAAACATCTATAGACAAAGCATGACAGAAACACAAATATGTTGTAGCAGTCAATAAGAAGATAACAATTGAGGCAATTGTGGGCATGCTAGAATCACAAGTTTAAAGCTTGATGCAAATGCAACAGTTGTAGCATCCCTTTACAATATCACAGAGATGCCCGTTTTCCACCAGAAGTGTAGAGAAGGGCAGAGTGACATTCCTTTTACATAGATCCCAATTTGTGCTTTTCAAAAAAGTACGAGGATGATTTATAAGTTAAGGTTGTTATTAAGATGATTTGTTTCAATGTGTTATCCCAATTTTGGAGTTGCCAACAAGGTAAAGGAGAAAAGGTTTGTTGCCTATTAATGGTAAAAGAATGACCTGTTTTGTCAAGGTGGCACTTTGATTTTATCAATCAGCCTTTGAAGGCCTGCTACATCTGTCGAAGACATGAAGACTATCAAGGAGAGGTTGACCCCTTAAATAGGATCTTCTCCTACAATTTTTGTATTTGTTTGTTATTTTTAGCCAAATTCGATCCATCTTTCTAGGATCTGAACATATGATTGTAAGCTATAAAGATAGGGATAACAAATGAACAAGGGGTTCAATATGAGAGACATTTTCTAGCTATTGTACTTGACTTATTATTTTGATAATAGAATCACAGTCCTCTTTTGTTTTCAATATCAAACTCTTTCATATATTTCATGATTCTACACTTTATTCCAGTTTAGTTTAGCTTTTAAGAATTGTCATCTTCTTTTTAATCTCATAAACTTGGATTAAATAATTTCTTACTGTCTTGTATGACCCTGCACATGGTTGTATTTGGTTATCTGGACTAGTATTCTTCATCCCCTTTTTCAACTCTGTTGTCTAATTATTGTTCTCTAAAAGCCATGTTTTATTCAAATACATGATGAGTGGTTACTTTCATTAGCTATTGAGTTATCTTATTGTTCCAAGCATACAAATCTACCATATTCTTAAGTTAAAAAGCATTTTTGGCCTACAACCCCAAAGAGTTTCTTGGAGTGATAACAACTAACTCATACACTAGGTCGAGGAGATTTAATTGTGTGGACCTCTACACACAAGGTCAATGTGGATGGTGGAAAGACACTTGAAGTCATTGAAGGCTTTAGTTAGACAAAGAGCACGTACTGAGGGTTCTATGGTGGAGGGGTATATGGTATATCAAACGTTAGTGTATATTAGCGATTAGCTTCCTGATTTAGAGAGGAAAATTAATATGCATTGCATTTGGGGTCTCAATAATGTCAAAATATCTGAAGTAGAGGTCTTGGTCAGGAATGGTAAAATGAGGAAAGTGAAAGGTATTATATTATTTGATTTTTATCTATATTGTTTTTCTTCAATTTATATTATACCTCCATCAATTATTATTATTCATTATACTTACTAATTTATATTTTTTTATTGCAGCTGGTCGAGCGTGGGATGCACTACATTTATACATTGCTAACAATCTTGATTGGATGAAGCTATGGATAAAACAATGTGAACACCATGATGGTAGGTTATCATGGGAAGGGGTGGCTACATTAATTAAAAGAGCTCATCGTAATGAAGATCACAATCTTATGCAGAGGGAGATTGATTTAGCATATGGTTTAAAATATAAACAGGTAAGCATATAAAATTTTACCCGCACTTTCTGTTATTATACAAAATGTTAATGTATTATTTTTTAATATATATTAAGTTTAAATACATTTATTGATTATTAATTTATTTTGTACTTGTCGAGAATATTACAGTTGAAGCACCACAAAGCCATGTGGTATAATGGTCGAAAATTTCGCGTCAAAAGGGTGGATGACACGAAGAAAACCATCGATTCAGGGATAACTGCAGTGTTTCAAGTCACTAATGTTTTTTCTAGAAGTGACAAACATCCAAGACTAACAGAAAATAGATATTATGGATATTTGGATGATATAATCGAGCGTGACTTCAAATCATTCAAGATAATTATGTTTGAGGTCAAATGGTATTGTTTACGGATAAATGAACGTGATTCTGAAAGAATTGTTATTCAGCATGACAATGGTTTTACCATGGTTAATACAAGGACATTTGAGTCGGGTCTAGAAAGTTATGTTCTTCCCAGCCAATGTGAGTAGGTATTGTATTACGAGGTTCCCGATAAACCAGGTTCGTCGTTTGTTGTTAGATATGATCCAAGAGGAAGGCCTGTAAAGTATAATGTACTGGAAGAAGATGATATTCAAGAACTAGAAGATCATATAGAGGAACATGAGGAGGTAGACCATGTATCATCATATGACAAAGTAGAAGAAGTTGATCGACCATATGATGTAGATGATAATGTTCTCGATGACGCTATATCTGATGATGATATTATGGAAAATTATGACAGTACTGATGATGATGTTGATATGGCCAATCCATTCGACGATGATTCTAAAATACTAGATGATGATACAAAATATAATGAGTTGGATGAAGAAGAAGATCAATGATATTCCTACATGTGATAATTGATTTGTATTATAGATCTCTTATGGTTTTTTTCTTTCATGTAATCTTAATGTCGGTTTTAATTATAGTTGTTGAATCTAGATAGATTGGGTATTGGGGAAATGACAATGTTCATGAAGAAGATGATATTGACGATGTTGAGTTTGATGAAGAAGAAGATGAATGATATATAGAGGTATGTGTTTTATATGATGATCTTTATAAGTTTTTATTTTGTATAATATAGTATTTTTCAAGTTCTTTATTATTTCAAATTGGGTATGGGGAAATTGAGAGTGATGTGAGTGGGGGGGGGATAATTAGAGATTCCACCTTCATGTGGTTGCTCCTATTTAGTAAAGAATGAACCATTCTCGAAACCAAGAGAAGGTCATGAAAAATGAGGTTTTCTCATAAAAGTTTTGGTTTTTCGAGCCAAATTTTGCATTTTAAGCTAACTTGGCTCTCAGTTTTGGGCATGGTAAAAGTTGATATGACTTAAAGAACTTAGCCTGAAATCCAAGTTCTAGTTCCAAGTTCCTATGCCTTGAGATAGTACATGCACACAAAGACAAATAAGGTTAGGTATTCATGGCATTTTGGCAAAAAGGTATAAAGGGATTTTTCATGGCACCTGCTAAAGGTGCGTGCAATTGGAAAAACTAACAACCCAAAACTAAAAGGGATCAATACACAGATTGTCAATGAGAGGTGATCTAGCCATGGTGTGTAGGAATAGGCATAACACCTTCAAAATTTTCATTCTCCAAATAGCTTATACAAATTTTACAAGGAAATTGTACTAGGACTAGACACGAGCAACAATGACCTGTGAATGGGGCCAATGTTGAATTTTTTTCAAATTGTTTCTAAATGCATTGAAATTTGACATGGATAGACTATTCACATTCCTTAACGATATGGGAGGGTTTATGGACTCAAATTTGACTCGCACACCCACTTTCTTCCATCATCAATTCATCATGTAAAATATAAACCCTAATTTAGTGGAGTATTCGATTTATTCCCAGTGAATGGATGCTCATTAGGTGAGAAGTCCTTGCTTAAAACAATCATTTAGTGCCTAACTGTCATGGGTTGGTCTATTTAACACCTCTTTTTTCCATTTGGTGCCAATGCTGACCCTTTATTTTATTCCCAAGAGCACCATTAGCCCCACCATGACTTTCAGTTCAAAATACATGGACTGTCAATGAGAGGTGATCTTGTTTTGGTGTGTAGGAATAGGCCTAGCACTTCAAAATTATCATTCTCCAAACATATTATACAAATATTACAAGGAAATTGTACTAGGACTAGACACGGGCAACAATGACCTATGAATGGGGCCAACTTTGAAATTTTTTCAAACTATTTCTGAATGCATTGAAATTTGACATGGATAGAATATTTGCATGCCTTAACGATATGGAAGGTTTTCTGGACTCAAATTTGACTCGCACACCCACTTTATTCCATCATCAATTCATCATGTAAAATATAAACCCTAATTTAGTGGAGTATTCAATTTGTTCCCAGTTAATGGATGCTCATTAGGAAAGAAATCCTTGCTTACAACAATCATTTAGTGCCTACCTATCATGGGTTGGTCTAGTTAACACCTCTTTTTTCCATTTGGTGCCCATGTTGGCCCTTTCTTTTATTCCCAAGAGCCCCATTAGCCCCACCATGACTTTCAGTTAAAAATACATGGATTGTCATTGAGAGGTGATCTGGCCATGGTGTGTAGGAATAGGCCTAGCACCTTCAAAATTATCATTCTCCAAATATCTTATACAAATTTTACAAGGAAATTGTACTAGGACTAGACACGGGCAATAATGACCTGTGAATGGGGCCAACGTTGAATTTCTTTCAAACTGTTTCTGAATGCATTGAAATTTGACATGGATAGACTATTCGGATGCGTTAACTATATGGGAGGGTTTTTGAACTCAAATTTGACTCGCACACCCACTTTCTTCCACCATCAATTCATCATGTAAAACATAAACCCTAATTTAGTGGAGTATTTGATTTGTTCCCAGTGAATGGATTCTCATCAGGCGAGAAGTCCTTGCTTACAACAGTCATTTAGTGCCTACCTTTCATGGGTTGGTCTATTTAACACCTCTTTTTTCCATTTCGTGCCCATGCTGGCCCTTTTTTTTATTCCCAAGAGTTCCATTAGCCCCACCATGAATTTTAGTTCAAAATACATGGACTGTCAATGAGAGGTGATCTAGCCGTGGTGTGTAGGAATAGGCCTAGCACCTTCAAAATTATCATTCTCCATATATCTTATACAAATTTTACAAGGAAATTGTACTAGGACTAGACACGGGCAACAATGACATGTGAATGGGGACAACATTGAATTTTTTTCAAACTGTTTTTGAATGCATTGAAATTTGACATAGATAGACAATTCACATGCCTTAACGATATGGGAGGGTTTTTGGACTCAAATTTGACTCGCACAACCACTTTCTTCCATAATCAATTCATCATGTAAATCATAAACCCTAATTTAGTGGAGTATTCGATTTGTTGCCAGTGAATGGATGCTCATTAGGCGATAAGTCCTTGCTTACAATAGTAATTTAGTACCTACCTGTCATGGGTTGGTCTAGTTAACACCTCTTTTTTCCATTTGGTTCCCATTAGCCCCACCATGACTTTCATTTCAAAATTGTATGCTTCCTTTTCATCTATTTTTTAGTTATTTCCATATGGGATCTTATTATCTTATTACCTTATTATCATATTATCATATTATCTTATTATCTTATTATCATATGTTCACAATTACAGAATTAAAACAAGAGTTCTTAGGATAGTATTAGGTCTTTGAGGAAAATACATTAATAATACATGGAAATAGGATGGGAAAAAATGGAAATCTAGGGGTCCATCGTATTATTATATAAATCAAGGTATTACTCACATTTGATATGTAAAGAAAACATATAAGTTTTCCACATTTTTCTCTAGTTCCTCAAAGAGATGATACAAAATACGAGGGAAATCATTAGCCTAATGATCCCATCATGGGATTTTAAAACTACTCATTTGTGATAAATTATAAAGACACCCACACACGGTTTCATGATATAGAATCCTATTACTGAGTGATGAATAGTTTACAACCCTGTAAATTATTAGAGATGTGGACACACACCCTACATTAGAGATAAGAAATAAAAATGAGTGTGGACAAGGTTCGCACTAGCACTAAAAAGAAGAGAACAATAGTGAAGAGAATAGAGAAGGGAGAACATGGGACTTAATGTGTATAAATTAAGGATATAGTTGAAGATATTGCTACCACATTATTGGATATAGGGGGATCATCCCATATATAAACCCCCATCCCCTGGATCAGAAAAGCACAATAGTGGTAAGAAATATAAAAATGAATAATCCAAGATCTAGGACAAGAGCCCATGTAGCCAAGAAAGAAAGAACTCATTCACCTAGCCCTACACCAAGCATGGAAGATACCTATGATATTACTAGTATGGGAATTGTTGGGACAAGTACATATGACTTACTATATATACTCAAGGAAGTGAAGGTATAAATCATGATGTGAAGAACTATAGCTAAATACAATAGAGAAGTAGTTATCCCATTAGCATAGCATGAGAAAGTAATTTCCAATCTATGAGAAAAATATCATATTTTAAAATTGCAACATATGGATATGATCAAGCAATTGAAGAATAAAAATTTAACCTTAAGAGTGTTATAAGAGAGGCAGAAACATGAGACTGAAACAAGAGTTGAAAATATTGTGATCTTTGATTGAGTTGAAAATATTGTGATCTGTGAGATTGTGATCTTTGAAAATACTGTGATCTTTGAGTTGAAAAGATGAATTGGATTGGCCTGAGGTTCAAGTTCCCCCTTCTCCTAAACTCCACTCCATCATGGAAATATATAGGAGAGATAGACATAGAGAGGGAAAATAAGAGATGGAGTATAATGGAAAATGAAGTAGGGTATCATGACAAAGATGCCATTACACAGTTTAAGGAATATAACCTTAGAGAGATATGTAGAGAGTAGAAGCCTAATGATGATGGGCGATCCAAGCACATTACCAATTTTGAAGTTGTTTATTTTTTTTGTACATATACATGTAAACTTTCCGTTGGTGGGTATGATGGATCCCTAGATTAAAAAATGAAGAATTCCCCTTGCCACTAGATAACATGTTATGATGTGTTGAAGTTGGGGCATCTAGTTCCTTCTTTTGATATGAATTCAAAAATGAAGAAGCCCCTTGCCACTCGATAGAAGGTTACGTTGTGTTGAAGTTGGGGCCTCCAGTTCCTTCTTTCGATATGAATTAAAAAATGAAGAAGCCCCTTGCCACTGGATAGCAGGTTACGTTGTGTTGAAGTTGGGGTCACTAGTTCCTCTGGATCCAATCATCCGTATTTTTTTTTGATGGACATAGCCCCATAAAATGGCCTACTAACCCTCTTTCTACTAATTACAGGGCGATATTGATGGGGTATTCCTCTAACAATGCTATTTTCGGGATAGCATCTAATTTCTTGATGAATTTTGGGACTTCAAGGGGGGAACTTTTCTTACCTTGGTTGTTGATGAGCTTTTTGAAAGCATCACCAGCAGAGAATGGAGGGGGGGGAGCCGACTCCCCACCCCCAGGCACACCCATGGCGGCCTTGCTTGGATGCTCCTGCCGTTGTAGCTTCTCCAAACCTAGTGCCGTGACCTTTTTGTGTTCTGGTTAAAACAGTCTTTGTTAAAAATAATCGAAGATTTACCTATTCTTTATTTTAACCAAATTATGCAAATCCTTTTTCAATGATAATTTAAATATATATTATAATATATAATATATATATATATATATATATATATATA
>ML780205.1:118576-153918 GCA_009831015.1 Picea engelmannii
GACCTAAAGGATGAAAGTATAAATAATATAGCAATGGTCTCTTGTAGATCATCCTTTTTGTGGATCAATGGAGAGCTTCTTGTGGGAATATATTTTGGAGTATTGATGGAGAGCTTCTTCTGAGAGCTTCTTGAGAATTTTTGGTGTGGAACACTTGAGGATATTGAAGATCTATAGGTGACTGAGGTAACCAAGGATATCTAAGCCGAAATTTTGAGGAAAGTGAAGAAAAAAGGCTGAAATGCAAGGAAGGATAAATTCTTTTGATGGTGCTTTCTAAGGTATGTTATTTACAGGTCATCTCACCATTTTCGCTATAACTTTGTTTCTATAATGGTTCAGATCCTGAAATTTCTATGCAAGTGAGAAAACATAGCCAAGTATATGTGGTTAAAAATTTAGCTTGTGGGTCGTTGTAGTTTGGGAGTTACACTCCATGGAAAATATGGTTTGTGGCTAGTCCTGAAACTAGTCAAAATCAGGTGTTTCGGGTAAAAACGTCATAACTTCTTCATAACAGATCCAAATTCAGTGAGACCAATTGTGTTGGTTAGATTATATTCTGTAGTATTCTTTGTAATAGTTTCAAATATATTCATCAAATATTTTTTGCTAGGCACGCTCTACAAGATCTCTCTCTAGAATAAGACAGAATTCAAAAAGGTATGCCATTTTTGCTATAACTCCTTTTATGAGAGGTTCCAAGTAGTGCCACTTGAAGGAATTGTATAAAACACACTGAAGAACATTGTGTATCAGTTTCAGATCTTTATTCAGTATAGGTACAAAGTTATGATTATTTTAAGTTAGGGTTGTTGACTAATCCAAAACTAGTCATGGTTGAGACAAGAAGTTGATGAGTTGGCACATACATGAGGTGTATAGTTGATGATGTTGGTACTTATTGATGAGTCATTGTTGATGAGTAGTTGACACATGATTGGTATATACTTGGTACATGGTTGGATGCACTTGTTTATGGTATAGGTTGATTACAGGTTGTTTGGCACAGGTTGGTGCATGGTTGATGCTCTTATTTATGGTACAGATTGATATTTGTTGAGGATTGTTGCCTCATCTCAGTTGGTGCTGAGAATGCACGATGAGTATTGCATATAGATTTGGTGCTCTTGTAGAGTTGTAATCTATTCAGTTGTTGCTGATAAACCCCAAGGATTGTAGTCCGTAATAAAAAGAAAATTGTACATACATCTTGTGTTATTTGTGTTCATTGTGGTGATGACTTGTTGATGATATATTGTTGATATATGTTGCTGATATGTGCTCACATCTAACTGGTTATAAATGACAACAATGGGTAATGAATAAATGTTGAATGCTAATTGATGAGTTTTTGGGCAAGAGGGAAGTTTTGGGAAAAAGAGCCCCACACTGATTCACCCCCCCCTCTAAGTGTGGTAGGCGTGTCCAACAATTATATATATTATATAAAATATATAATATAAAAACAAAAACAAAAACAACATTTAAAAAAAATGAAAACCAAAATCGCGCGCTCATAATTTTTTAGTTGGCCCCCGAATAGCTGCACACGGTTTGCACACACAGAGTGGAGGAGAAGGAGGGAGAGGAGGAGGAGAAGGAAGCACACACGACACACATGGGAGGCCGATAGTAGAGAAGGAACTATGCACAACACACAAAGAAGGAGGGTAGGATAGCACCCAACGACCTTCATATACATTTGCTAGGTGGACACCATTGGCACAGTGTTGATCAAAATACCCAACAATACAGAGCTGTAAAATATGTCAGAAATGGAAATATCTATGATTACAACTTGTCAAATTTTCCACATTCCTTCCGTACAATGATAGCCTACCTAGGAGTAGCAACAATACCCCAAAGCACCCTTCAGTTAACATGAAAAGTTTGGCAATGACTTGTGAATAAAGTTTAGTTAATTAGTAGATGCTTGTCTATGAGTTGCAATGGATGCTCATGGATGCATTGTGTTACATGTTGCTGGTGTGGTATGTTTTCATATTCACCCTAATATAATTTTAAAAAATTACAAGTATGCTTACTAAATTCTACTCTTATTATCTTGAAAGAAAAGCTTCAATAAACCAACATTTTATTCATGTTTTTGGTGCTTAGAAATATTTTTAAATTACTCTCAAACTCAAATCCTTGTTTGTGAGGACAAAAATCAAATATCATGAAAATGTACTATATCTTAACTAATTTTGGAAGTTGGGCAGTCCAAAGAGTTAGAAAATTTTCATCTTATTCATGTTTTTGTTGCTTAGAAATCTTTTAAAATTTTAGATTAGTTTTAATCAAGGGGAAGAAACAAATAGCATTAATATGTAAGTTTTGTGCTCCATGACAAATCCAATACTGTTATGGGCATTGTTCACAACTACATTTTTTCTTCTTTTTGTTATTTAAAGTATTTGTGAGTTTCTATTTGAATCGATTGTAAATTTTTATATGTTTAACTTTCATAATGTCCAATGGTGCTTATCTCTTCTTCTTTTGGCAATACCCATGCTCAAAACACTAGAATTTGTCTAGAACCTTAGGCCTCAAAACCCTAGAATTTGTCTAAAACCTTAGGCCTCAATTGTAGATAGATGATTTTTTTTTGGCAAAAGCTAAGAAAAATTCATGTATTCAGAAGTGGAGGGGAGTATCAAGAATCTCTAGATCGAGTGAGTGAAGGAGTATAAGATTGGGGTTGTTTTGGGACCATTAGGACCTTTGCGGATGGATCCATGGTGGAAATTCCTAATGCATATGCACTATGTGATAACTCTCACTAATACATGCATGATGGAAAATATTAGTTGTGTGAGTTGTACTAGAAAAAAGAAACTGTGTATGTGCATTATTGGCATGTGTGAAAAGAGAAGGATTAGGGTGCTCATCATTAAGATTTGTTAGTGAATCTATAGATTTTCTATGTATATCTCATTTATAAAGGGACAAAATCTATGCAAACCAATATTTCGAGATCATGGAGGAGTTATTGGATATATTGGTGTGCACACAAATAAGAGTGGTAATTCTATATTAGATCCACTGTGTTGACTATTCTAAATTTTCTTGCAAGGAGTGTAGATTTTCTAGGATTGACCATGATCTATTTCGCAATAAGTTGTAGATCAATTGTAGAATGGTGGAACCTATAAATGTTATTACTTTGGAAGAATAAGATTTAGATTCTACTCATGCTTTGGTATACTCTATAGGACTTGATCAAATTTAGTTCCATTCCAGTGGCTCTACAATAAAGATTAAAAAAAATCTTCAAAGATTCTACCTCCCTAAGTGAACCAACACTAAAAGAGGTGGATATTGTCAACACAAAGGATATGGATTAAGGACAAGCAATCTGTTAATTAAAACAACAAAGGATGAGAAGGGTAGGCACCCTTCAATCTAGTTCTTGAATGGACAGTTAAATCTTGTGTAATTCAATATAAGCCTTAAATACAACCATCTTACTCTTCCATACGAATTTTGGCTGACCAATCTTAATTACAATTGTCTTTTTTATGTCAATACAATACAGGACTTCTTTTGCTACCCCGAAAGAACTACTCTCATAACTGCAAGTTCACATAACTTTGAGGTTATTTCTTTCATTTGGATTGAGAATTTTCCAAATTATATTTCTGTATTGTTTCCCTTCGGAATGATTTTGAAAGAATGTGTGTTCATCACCTCTAGATAGTCATACTTCTCTTCTCTTCTCTTCTTTATTGTTTCCCAAGTACATAATGAAAGTATGCTTCTATAGCAAACCTCTCATTTTCTTATTCCTATGTGAATGGCATAATTTTTTTTTTTTAAACCCCAACATTAGCGCTCTAGCGACTAACATGTTCATAGCTTGCATTGCCATTTGGTCAAAAACTATACTAACATGTTTGTCACTTGTATTTCCATTTGGTCACAAACTTCGTCCTTCGTTTGACCTTTTTAACTTCAGGTTTGGTCGCTCTAGAGACTACTCTTCGTCGTTCTACCGACTCGGCGTGGTTTATTGACTAAGTTTGCCAGGGTTGTCTTGGTCTCTCTTGCAACTAATATTAGTCGTTCAATCGACTAACATTCATTGCTAGCCAAACTTTTCCCTATTGTGAATAGGCTTCTTTTCTCGGTCGCTAGACCAGCGAAGATCCATGTGTGGCCGCTAGACCAAAGAATAGATTCCGACGAAAAAAAATCATCTTGGTCGCAACAACGACCCTCTTCCGACGAAACTTCCTTGCAAAAACGTTCAAATTTAATAGTGAGGTGTTGCTGATGAAAGTGGACACTTTGAAGAATGTTGTAGATTCATTGACAAAGTATGTGAGCACTACTAAGGTCTAATGGTGTAGAGAAACAATAGGCATTGCTTCCCTATATTGTTGACTATGTAATCATGTGACCCCCTATATGCAAAGAAAACAACAAGTGGGAGAACGTTGGGTATGTGTTATATTCTTTGCAATACCAAACCTAGTGTCTTCATTGTGTCAGGTGGTTAGGGGGTTGCAGGTGGGTGGGATCCTCCTTGCCCGAGGTTTTGGAGGAGCAGAACCCAAGAATTTGTTTTGCAGTTTTTGCATATGTTTTTAGTGGTTTTTCCACACATTGTTTTCATTGATGGTTTTCTAATTCCGATTAAGGAATTAGGGTTGTTGACTAATCTAGTTCAATGGATTATGGGTTTTGGATGTTGCGAGATCTTATATATATTGTATCGTAAACAATGAAGATTGATGATGAATAAGAAATTAGAGGTGTGGCTCCAAACAGGTTGTTGGTTTTCTTGGTTTGGGTTTGCAAAGTAAAATATTTGTGTAATGTGCATGAGTTCCATTGTATCCTTTATGTTTTATTAAGAATCTACTTGCAATAATTAATTGTATAAGGTTAAAATCTATAGAAAGATTCGATGAATCTTGGAGTGGGATAGGAGAGCAAAATTGTAGGCGACCTATCCAATATGTTGTATGATCTGATAGGGACCACATAACTCGAGAAATAGCTTCTAGGGATATTTATATTTGATTGATGTCTATTTATAACCTTGTAGGCGAAGAAGCACTTGATCCCATTTGGAAAAAGAACATTTAGATATATGTTGATCAACTTGTTATTTCATTTGATTTTCTGCCATAACGAAGTTGATCTTGAGGATACATATAATGGCTTCTCTAGTGTGAAGTGTTAAAGTGTTCTATATATTTCATAAACCTTGGTGGTTCTTGGTACATGGGATGCCATTGATAGGTGGTTTTGGCCAAAAATATCTTCATATGGTGTCATTTTGGTAGCTCGATGATAAGTGGCATTATACCACCATTCAACAAGGGGAATCCATTATGCCCATTGGTTCACCTTTTCATAAGAAAAACATCTCAAATAGGTTTCTAAGACTGGGTTTACCACTTCTGTTTGACCATCAATTTGAGGATGATATGCAATGCTCATATTCAATTTTGTACCTTGAAATTTAAATATCTCCTACAAACATTTGCTGCTAAATGTGGGGTCATAATATGAGACAATGAAAGTAGGCATACCATATAGCTTAAATATTTGATCCATGAAAACATTTTGAGGAGACCTGTTAGGCCTCATAAATGTTATCATACCTATGAATGTAATATACTATGAATGTAATATAAGCTAAAGTAAATATATGGTAGAATGTTCTCCATGATATATTTCCTTGATGGTCTCATGTGTGCATGTCGCGATGTAGTCTCTTGCTTGAATGCTTTTTAAAAGTATAGCCTTCCAACGTCCGACATTGTTTCTTCCTTCATTTTGTTTGGGTGACAATAGTAGTGGATGGAGGGGGTTCTAACTTGGAAGAGAAATGATGGCTCGTGGATGCTCGATCGATTGTTTCTCATGATATTGTATGGAATTTGCACAAAAACCTAGAAAAATTATGAAGTCAATAAAGCAAAAGCCTCTTTCTCATGTGAAGTAACCAGGTGCATTGGATGCAGATAACGCCCTACATAATGAAAATCCAATTGAATCAACGAAGACAGATCTCGTCAGCGGAGGCAAATATCTCTTAAAGATGCTCATGGAATGGTAATGCAATGCAAAATATTTTGACTGTTTTTTATCCATGGTTCATGGTGATGCTGATGAATATTTGTTCATGGTACACAAAAGGACAACCCAAATTATGAGACTTAAATGACATTGGATTTAAATATCCATGATAATCTTGCATTTGACAAGGTCATGAATCTTTTTTCAGCATGCATCTACTCAATGAATTTAAATATTACAAAGTGAGTGTTGTTGGGAAAGTGACAACTAATTGACCTAAATTGGTCTAGTTCTTTCACAGAGGTTTGTATCACAGAGGTTTTTCTTGTTGAAACCACTCAACAAGAATAGTGGTACCTTTTAATGTTTCCAGTTTAGTCTAACTGAAGGAAAAAGTGTATAAATGTGAATGCCTCGGAATCATTTGATGAAAAGGGCTTCAAGCCCTCTCCGGGCTGCCTGGTTGCCCAACTGCTATTGTAATCTCCTGATTTCCTTTCATAATCAAATAAGATTTCCATTGTCCTGTGGATGTTTCCCTCACCCTGAGGGTTTTACCACGTAAATTTGTTGTATTCTATGTGATTTCTATTGTGCATTTGTTTCTACTGTATTATTGTCAATGGGCTTCCGCTGCCCAATATCAGAGCTTCAAGGTTGGAGATCCATTATCAGAGACCGTCCTAGTGGATTTGATGAGCAGAAAGATGGTGTTGTTGGAATTGTTGCCTGCACAGAGGACGGGTGCAAAGTAATTGCAATTCACTACCCAAGGCGGCCGAGAGCACAAAGGTGTCGTCGTGAATGAAGATATTATGTTGGTGGAGTTGTATTATCTATGCACAGATTAAAAGAAGGTGGATGGGAGCGTCCCGACAAAACCAGATTGAGATATCATTGCAGCTGTAGCGTTTTTCTTTGTTGGAGTAGTTGATCACTGAAATTTGTGACAATATGTTGATCTAATTGAAGAATACATAGGGCTCGTTGGTCTAACCGGATGGACGTGGAGAGCACATGCACTCAATGAAGGAGGCGGTGCTGCAGAAAGGACTCCGTCGATTTTTTTGTAGAAGCTGCAAAATTGGAAATTACCTGTGCTAGGAAAGAGTACGGATCTACAATTAAAGATTGACCTAGTTTCTCATTTGCTACATAGTTCTCTTGTTGTGAAATCACAGTTGCCTATGTGAGGAGTTTAGATCTCGGAGAAGCACTTAAACATGAAGCCATTGTTGTTGACATGGGAGACACGCTACTGTAACTGCAAGCCATATGGAAGAAGAGAGTCTTGTAGATGCTTGTGCTAATTGGAAGAAAGGCATGGTCAAGAGGATTCTTTGGCCTATGGAGCCGCTTATCAGAGCCAAGAATATTTGGCGTGAGGTGTGAATCATGAGGTGTGAGAAGTGATGGTGATCTGGGGACTGCCTGAGGTGTGTGCGGTGAGCTCCAAAAAGTTTGCCAGGAGAACCACGAAGGCTGCAGAGAGGAGCCACCATTTTCTAGGATACATGATCCAGAAGAGGTCGTGGTGGTTGAGATTATTGCCATCGCGTGAGGAAAACACCATTAAGATTGTAGGAGGAGGCCCACTCTTCTGGAGGAAGCGGTGCCAGAATGAAAATGCTTGTGTATGGGAAGATATTGACGAAGGGATGTATTCTGATGGATGTTACTGTTGTGCACTGCTCGATTAAGGAACCGTTGTTTCTGCCAAAGTTGGAGAAGATTTCCATCACTATTGTTGAAAATAGAGGCCATGGACAAGTAGATGTGCTCTGGAACTCGTTGGTAGTTGATGAACACAACAATGCCACTACGGATGATGGATTTTGTTTTCCAAATTAGATCAATCTTGGTGTAGACAGACCAGGTAAAGAAAATCCTTGCATTGAGGCCAAGAGGACGAAGGGAGCTGACTTTCGAAAAGGGGGAGCTGACAGCTTGGAGTTGTTTGTTGACCAACGTGTGTGAAATCAATTTCATGTCCAAGGAGTGGAACATCACAAATTGTTCCAGAGCTCCTAGTTAAGAGAGCATGAAGACAAGTCAAGAATAAAACTGTGTCGAAGGGAGAGTTGCCATTTGTAATTTGCATTGAATGGAGCTGCCAGGACTAAAATTGTGTCAAAGGGAGAGCTGCCATTTGCAATTTTCATTGATTGGAGCTTCCACTGTGTATTCAATGATAAAGAAATCTACATAGGAGAGAACCCATGTGGAGGATAGGAGCACCAGATCTCCTGCCTATAAAACATTGATGTGGGCGAATTGTAATTCCAGGGCTTCTCTCACCAGCGTTGTGCAAAGATGAGATATTGTTGAGACCAAAAAGGATGGACAATGTGTGGAGACGGAGCATGGACTAGATGTGAGATCCAGACTAGTTTCTCACACATGTGAGTTCTAGACAGTGTTGGAGGTGCAGGCACAAAGGGGCAGTGATGATCAACCAAGGAAAAAAATGGCAAAATGGGAAGAAGGTAATGGTAAATTTACCGTGTGAACAATTATTTTTTCTTTGGAGTTGTAAATGTAAATTTTGCATGTAATTGGGCATATGGCTGTAAGACCTCATTTAGGCATGCATAACCCTGGTATCCCTTCAGTACAGTCTAGACATAGACATAGGTGATAGGGATTGGGTTTTGGGTCATGTTAGTTTCCCATTGTTTGATGTCCATGATATCGCATGTAATGAAGCCTACTTAAAGGCTAGTTGTAACTCTATTGAAAATCGGTCTGGAGGTGAGCAATGAACGCTTACTTGGTTGGCTTGGCCGGATTTGGTCAAGGGGATATTCATGATAAAGTAGAGCACAAAGACCTGGAGGTGAGATAGTGTCACACTCATTTGGTTGGCTTTGCCAGTTTTTTGGTGAAGGTCTCGAATACAATGTTCGAGGTGGAGCACTGGAAGTGCTTAGGATCACAACATAAGAATTGTTTTTGCAAGCTCAAGTAATCATTGTATGGCCTGAAACTCGAGCAGGCAAATTTTGCACAGGATGTTTGATTCCTTCATGGTGAGCCAAATATTACAAGAAGTGAGAATAGCCATTGTGTTTATGGTATTCACTATCTTGGTGATTAAGTAGTTGACGAAATGCTTGTTGCAAGCACAAGCATGGTGACGATCAATGGGTTGGCTCAGTTGGCTTGGACGTACGAGATGAAGGATCTGGGAGCAGAAAAACAATCTTAAGCATGGAATACATAGAGAGGGGACTAAAGGTGAGGTTTGGTTATCACAACATGAGTGCATGGAAAGGACACCTAGAAATTCAGTATGAATTTAACGTGAAACCGGTAAAATCCTTTTAGAATCTTTCTTCAGGTTTATGTCCAAGAGATGCGGAAGAAAAGGGTTACATGTCTTCTGTATCGTATGTTGGTAAAATGTATAAGTTTGCGATGAGAAGATCGGATATTTCACTTGCAGGGAGTTGTCAGTGTTCACATGATAAATCCAGGTGGAATAGTAAAATGGGTGCTTCAGTTTTGAAAGCACTAGTATCACCTATCCTTAGCTTGCAAGAAGGTGATGAATGGAGAATGGCATGATATCAGGTATATTGTTTTCAAGGTGGAGATTGTTAGGAAAGTGATAACTAATTGACCTAAATTGGTTAGTTGTTTCCCGGAGGTTTCTCTTGTTGAAACCACTCAGCAAGAATAGTGGTAGCATTTATTGTTTTCAGTTTAGTCTAACTGAAGGAAGAGATGTATAAATGTGAATTCGTCGGAGGCATTTGATGAGCAAGGACTTCAAGCCTTCTCTGGGCTGCCTGGTTTCCAGCTGCTGTTGTAATCCCCTGATTTCCTTTGATAATCAAATAAGATTGCCATTATCCCATGGATGTTTCCCTCACCTTGAGGCTTTTACCACGTAAATTTGCTGTCTTCTGTGTGATTGCTATTGTGCATTTGTTTCTTTGTTTCTGCTGTATTATTGTTAATGGGCTTCCGCTACCCAACAAGTGTGTGGACTTGGAAGATTGTTGTGGTGTTTTTATTAGCTCGAGAACTCATGAGGAGATTCTGGAACACTGGTGGTCGAACAAGAAAAGGTTCGACAAAATTATGCATCGACATAGTTTCCAAAAGGAGAGAATATTGAATCTAATCAATTAAATGAATTCTTTGTCGAACGAGACCCCTAATGAGCATGTATACGGGCCTCCATATATCTCAATGCAAGATTCCACATGTCAATCATTATCTCTGACCTGTGATTTCCAGAAGATGCACCTGAAAACGGTTGAAGTCGAGGCCCTGGTCGAGTTCTCGGTCAAGATTGAAGTCTGATCAAGTTCTCGGTCGAAGTCCAGGCCCTGGTTGAGATTGAAGTTTGGTCAAGTTTCGGGTCGAAGTTGAGACCCCGGTCAAAGTTTTTGGTCGATATTGAAGTCTGTTCGAGATCCGGGTCGAAGTCGAGGCCCTAGTATGGTTAAGTTCCTGATTGAGGCCAGATCAATTTTTTTTGCTGAAAACAGATGCAGCCGACTGCACTCCTCTTGATTTTCACACATAGATAGGAGGTATCGACAGAACCTCTTGAATTTAAATATGAACGACCAAAGGCAAGGTGTAAGGCGATATTAAAGGTCCGAATAAATCATTTATTACAAAGGTTGCAAGCAAGGAAATCTCTATGGTGATCGAAAAGCTTAGACATAAGCTTGAAAGATGGAATTTTTGCATCGAGTCATGGGGATGACCTCATTGATGGAATTTTGAGACTTAATATGCATGTATGGATTCGCTTGGACCCGTATCGACAGTCGTGGTCATCTAGTGGAATGCAAAGAAATGGAGGAGATGTCTAGCGCCAGGACACTAGCAGCTTTGGAGGATACCACACAGAGTTTGGTTTTCAAAATTGATAATTTTGATTATCCACTAGTCGTCATCATAATATATTTAGAGAGCTTTCTTAGAATGTGATTCATGTCACATAGTCATAAATGTAGAGGAGTCATATTAAGCCTTTAAAATAACTAGTCATCATCATGATATATTTAGAGTGCTTTTTTAGAATGTGATTCATGTCACATAGTCATAAATGTACAGGAGTCATATTAAGCCTTTAAAATAACTATGTAATGTAAGTATTTCACTGAATACTTATAAAGTCATAGAGCCATGGTAAAGTATATGGAGTCATAAGAATGGTAAAACAAGATACATGAAGGAAATGGTTTTACTGTGAGTCAAGTCATGTTTGTAGTCAAATAAATTTTGTAATTTAGTTAGTTGGAAAAGAGAAAACATTATGTTGTTAATTGCGTTAAATTTAAGATTTATTGTAAAATTTGAGTCAAAATAGAAAGGAGGGGGTTAAAATGCGTCTTCAAAGGTAGGCGATCCCCTCCACCATTGTAATATAAGTCAGTCCTTAACTCACAAGATCGATGTCTCACTGACATCAATTGATACCCATTCGACGACATTGTTATCACGCAATTTGTACTTGCCCAAATCCCAAGGCAAGTGAAGCAAGATTGACGTAACAAGGGGGTGACCTATCACTATCACCTTCATAGGAAACCCCTTTTTGTTTAGGAGTAGGGTAAGACTACCCCATGGGAGACGTCTCTAGTGACCTAAAGGGTTGGTGGAACTAAAGCAAGGATGCAAAGATAGTCGTCGTCTCATTGGTCACTCAAGTCAAATGGTGTCACAAGGATTATGTCCAAGAAAGATGAAGCGATTGAAAGTGATGAAGTGTACCTGCCCAAAAAAAGAGAAAAAAACATATATATATATATATATATGGCCGTTTCAAGTACAAAAATAATAGTAAAGCTTCAAGAGACAGTAAACCAAGTGAAAATATGCTAGCTGGTATAAAAATGCAGCAATGCACAAGTTTACAACAACAATTAATAAATTGTAACATCTGCAATAAAAGCTCTTCAGAATTGCTTGAAAAGACAGTGAAAAAATAACATTCACTAAGAAGAATGATAATCAAATGTCATAAGTAACTTTTGAAGTGTTTATCTAGCATTCAAAGTCAATTATGCAGAAAATTTGTTGCAGTTAGATGGTTGTATCAAACATTTATAACAACAACAAGAAAGTTAGTGATCTAGGCTAAATTAGTGTTAGATTTAGTTAGTAATATCTTAAGAGAATAATGTTTGAGTGTTTGATCAACCTTCCAACAAAAGAGAGACAAGAGAGTGGTTCCTTTATGGTTTATGGATTCAATTATATCAACACATTAACTTGGAGACAACAATGACTATACTTGTCTAAAATATAACATGGTGGAAGCCTGAGAAGTAGTACCTTAAGTTCTCAAGCACCAGGCCTCAAAGAGAAGGTTCAACTAGGGTGTAGGCACTTCTAGGCCCTAGTGATTTCTCCTATCATTAGAATTTTGAAAAATATTTAATGCAATAAGAAATAGACAAAGCTTCTAAAGTGCTAGCACTTTAGGGCTCTAGAAGTTTGTCTAGACAAGATTTTCTTAAGAAAAACTAGCAAAATAAAGAACAAGAAAGAAGCATCTAATGTTTCTTACTCATAGGGTTTCAAGCAATCAATTTCATAATCTTATATATGAACAGTAAACATACCATAGAAATTTATCATGAAATGAAAATTGCAGATTTACTTACTTCACCAAGAATAATCAAGCACGAAAACCCTAGATTTGCCCAAATTTCACTAATAAATGATCCAAAATGCATCCAAAATAGCCTCCAAGCAAGTGTGCCTTGGTAATTTCAACCAATAACCCCTTTAGGGTGAGAATTTCAGTCCTTGCTCTTGTGAAAGGTGTGTTATGATATTAAAATGAGAGTACTTTATCTCTATTTGTACAAAATTTTGACCCTTAATTAATTTTAGGTCAAAATTAACGTCAACGTGGCCAATTTACAAATAAATTCAAATTTGACATAAATAAAATCAATTATCATCTAAAGAAACCTCCAATGGTGACGGCATGTGTAAATGTGTTGAACCTGCACATAATAGATCTAGCTAAACAATAATACACACATTTGCAGAGAGAATTGGAGAAAGAAGAAGAAGAGAAAGAATGGAAGAATTCTCATTAACCGTATTCCACACTCAAAGAGTGAATAATTTACAATAGATATAAGATACATGAGTAACTAATAATCCATAGTGGTGTTCTAGAGTGATCTAGACACACACCAGTAGTTACGGGAGTGAACGACCACCTAGTCTAGTCTCTTAGGCAGTTATGGGAGTGAACTGCCACCTAGCTGAGTTAACTAGTCAACTAGTCTTCAGTTAACTGACTGAACAAAGAGTAGTGAGTTGGTTATGATCCCAATGTTGCATGGTGACAAAATCAATGCAACATCTAAACTCAACACAACTAGTCAAACTGAAGTGTCAACTGAAAGAGAATATTCTCTAGGTGGAATATTCTCCCCTAAAATATAGGAGACTGGATAATGACTAATTATGACTAATAAACAAGGAATAAACCTAGGAAAAATAAATCCTAGGTGTGTGTGAAGTAACTCCAACACCCCCCCGGAACATCATTATGGTGAAAATAAAGAATGAGTCCCGACAACGAGGCCATGTTAGGTACCCAAATACAAAAGATACACTGAAAATAAAGTGAGGAAAGAGGGAAAACCTCATGGGAAAAAACACCCCCTCAAGGTACAATGTATGTAGAAATAAGAACTACAGTTGCTACGCGACTGTGTCCTTCACTCCAAGATGATCTCACAGAGAATGGAATTTCTTCTCAGTTAAGGTATTGGTGAAAATGTCTGCCATCTGTTCTGGTGAAGGAAAGAACTGTAAGTCGATGATCCCCTTGTGTACTAAGTCTCAGATGTAGTGCATGTGGATCTCGATGTGCTTCGTCCGCTGCCTCTGAACTGGATCTTTGCAGAACTTCAGAATGCTCTGGTTGTCACACCAAATGACGATCAGTTGATGAAACTGAATGCCCAACTCAGTGAGAAAATGTTGTAGCCAGATAGCCTGAATGGTTATGTTAACTACCCCTCTGTACTCTGCCTCGGCTGAAGATAGAGCAATGGTAGCTTGCTTCTTGCTCGACCAACAGATAGGCCCGGAACCAAGACTGAGTGAGTAACCATATGTGGACTTGCGATCAATGTTATCGCCAGCCCAGTCAGAATCAGTAAACCCAACTTGATCTAATGTAGAGTCTACTGCATAATGAATCCCAAAGGTGATGGTGCCCTGTACGTATCGAAGGATATGCTTTGTAGCTTTCCAATGTAGTTCATGTTGCTCCTACATGAACCTAGACACTGCACCAACTGCATATGAGAGGTCTGGTTTGGAGTGTGTGAGATACAACAAGCTCCCCACTAGCTATCTGTACAATGTGTTGTCAACCAATGGAGTCTCCCCTCCATCCTCAAGTTTGAATCTTGATAGGAAAAGAGTCGGAGCAGACTTGCAGTCTGTCATGTAAAATCTCTCAAGGAGATCTCGTGCATACTTGGCTTGAGATAGTTTGATACTTGATGCATCCTGACTGATCTCAAGTCCAAGGAAGAAGTGTAGTGGATCCATGTCCATCATCAAAAACCTGTCATGAAGAATCATCTTGACTGCAACAACCCTTGAAGTCGAGCAACCGATGATCAACAAATCATCGATATACAAAACTAAAAGTAGAAGTGAATCAATCGTCCTGAGCATGTATACATTCGGGTCTGATTTACAATGTATAAATTTCTGTGACAACATGTAGGAGTCCATCTTGTCATACCATGCCCTTGGGGCCTGCTTGAGGCCATAAAGTGACTTCTTCAGTCGATAGACCAAAGATGAGTCCTGCATAAATCCCTGGGGCTTCTCCATGTAGATCTACTCAAAGAGATCACCATGAAGAAATGCATTCTTCACGTCCATCTGATGGAATTCCCATCCCTTGGATGCCATAATGGCAAGTTCCAATCGTATGGAATACATCTTCTCTACTGGAGTGAAGGTCTCATCATAGTCAATACCATGAACCTACTGAAAGCCTTTGGGGACAAGCCTGGCTTTGTATCTGTTGATCTGTCCATATGCTGTGCTCTTGGTCCTGTAGACCCATCTGCATCTGACAAGTTTCCTCCCAGAAGTAAGGGGAACCAGATCCCAAGTCTGGTTCTCGAGGAGGGAGTTGTACTCCTCCTACATGGTGGATTCCCAAAAGGGATTTCCAACAGCCTCGCCAGAAGACTATGGATCTGAAGACTGAACCAAGAAAATATGCCTGGAAGGCAATGGTTCAATGGAAGTGAGTGCAATAGGAGGCTCCTTGAAATTAGATAGAGTCGTCCTAGTATCAGCTAGATGACCAACAAGATACCTTGCATCCTGAAGAGTAGCCCGTGCCCACTTGGGCCTCTGCTCTGGCTCTGCGACTGCATCTAGATGCCCTAACTCTGGATCTGACTATACTGACTCTGAATCTGAATCATCTGAGTCCTCTAAATTAGAACTCTCATCTGAAGAAGAGTCAGCATGTGCATGCTCATCATCTTAGACAGGTGGAAGAGTGAAGGTGTTTGCATGCGACTGTTGAGATACATGCGAGACACTTTCCTCGAATTGGACACTACGCTCAATGATGAGTCGGTCTGATGAAAGATCAATAAGTCGATATCCCTTCACACCGTCGGGGTATCCAACAAAAATGCACTTAGTGCTCTGTGGATCAAGTGCCTTCCTCTTTTCAGAGGGAATCCGGACCCATGCACGTGAACCAAAAATGCGAAAGTGGACCACTTTTGGTTTGAGGCCACTCTAAGCCTCGTAGGGGGTCTTAACCTTGACAGATCTATGGAGAGATTTGTTTTAGATGTATGTTTCATAGTTAATTTCTTTGGCCCATAGTCTCTATGGTAGTGACTTTGCATGCAACATGCAAGATTCCATCTCCTTTAGAGATCTTTTTTTTCTGCTCAACAACTCCATTTTGCTGCGGAGTGTAGGGAACTGTATGTTGCAACTGAATCCTTGCCTCATGGAAAATATTGTGGATCTCATGATTCACATACTCTCCCCCATTATTAGTTTGGATGACTTTGATCATCTTTTCGAACTATGTCTCAACCAAAGCTTTGAAATCTTTGAGGTGTTGAAATACCTCGGATTTTTGCCTGAGAAAGTAGATCCAAGTGAAATGTGAGAAATCATCAACAAAAATGAGAACAAACCTCACTTGTTGATCAATGGATGCGTAAAAGGGCCCATGAGGTCACTGTGGATCAGATCTAAAGGTGTGGAAGCTCGCTGAGACTTTCCTTTGACAAATTTCTCTTGAGGGTGTTTTCCGAGAACACATCCCTCACATACTCCCTTGGAGAAATGGATGTCTGGTAGACCATCAAATAATATGTGTTTGCTAAGTTGTTGCATGTATCTAAAATTCAAATGTCCAAACCTTCCGTGCCATATCCTACTACTTTCATCAGCATGAGTAAGCAGTAAAGAAGAATCAGGTTCAATGAATTCAGAAAATGTATACAATCTAGACTGATGATTTACCTCACCGGTATAAACCTTGGAGTTGGTTTGCATGTCGTATATGTCCACAGAATTTGGTGTGAATACGAATTTATTTTCGGTGCTGGAATTCGTCATCTGATACATGGAGAGAAGGTTGACAGAAAGCTTGGGAACATGCAACACGTTCTCAAAGCTTCCGTTGGTGAGTTCAATCCTTTCTTTGCCGATGACTTCGACAGAAGAGTTGTCCCCCATCAGAATAGGAGGACCTTTGCATGCATCCAAAGAATAATAGACTGCTTCTGAGGCAGCCATGTGATGTGATGCTCCTGAATCTACGATCCAAGCATCCGGAGAGGAGTTGATTGCAATCAAGGCATGGCTAGAATTACCTTTCTTGGAATTCAGATCTTCTGGCTTCTTCTTCTTTGCACTCTCGGGGATGTGATCTCCAAGGTTGTTTTTTTGAAGTATCTGAGACATCATATCTATTTGTTTTTGCATGCATGCAGATTCCGAATGGAATCCTTTGTGACAGTATGTGCATTTCTCTCCGTTTCTTCCCTTTTCTCCTTTAGATCGAGAGGCATCAATGAAGGGTTTTGTGTACCCTTCCTTCTTCGTATGTGCATGATATTGCCACTTATCTTTATCTTTAGATTTCTGATATTTGTGTCTTCCATCATGCACAGTGAGTGCATGCACCCTTGGGCCTTTGATTGCACCCATGTTGATGAGCTTGGTTTGCTCTTGTGTCATGGATTCGATAAAGTCCTCAAGAGAAGGCATCTTCTAGGTGGCTCCAGAGGTGAATCTGACAGTATGGAATGTGGATATCAATACATAGAATTCAGGACCAATCTTGGAGAGAATGGTGAGAACCATTTGTTTCTCCTCCTTTGATTTATCAACCTCACAAGCTTTGAGTTGCGACAGTAAATCCTTGAATTTTGTAAAGAAATCTTGGATATTCTCGAAGCTTTTTGGATCCAATGTGAGATTCTCCACCTCTAGCATGTGTCCCCTCATCTCATCTAGTTTTCCAAAGAGCCCTTCCAAGATGGTCCAATCTTCATTGGGAGTCTTATAGGAAGATATATGAAAAAGGTGATCGGGAGAAATAAGACTGCAAATTGTTCTGAGTGCCTCATCCATGCGATTTAAGTACTTGATTTTTTCTATGGATGATGTTGATTCTCTATCTGTATTCATGGTTAACCTATACAACCCTATAGATCAGAGATGTATGGCTATTTTATCCTTCCATGCAAAATAGTTGTAAGGTGTAAAAATGAATTCTTTTTGGAATTCCATCTTTTCGCTGTCTTCAATCTTTTGTACCTGCAAAATTTTTTGGTGTAGCTTTTCTTAGCAGTTCGTCGGCTCTGATACCATGTAAATTTGTTGAACCTACATAGAATAGATCTAGATAAACAATAATACACACATTTGCAGAGAGAATTCGAGAAAGAAGAAGAAGAAGAGAAAGAATGGAAGAATTCTCATTTATTGTATTCCACACTCAAAGAGTGAATAATTTACAATAGATATAGGATACATGAGTAACTAATAAGCCATAGTGGTGTTCTAGAGTGATCTAGACACACACTAGTAGTTACAGGAGTGAACTGCCACCTAGTCTAGTCTCTTAGACAGTTATGGGAGTGAACTGCCACCTAGTTGAGTTAACTAGTCAACTAGTCTTCAGTTTACTGACTAAACAAAGAGTAGTGAGTTGGTTGTGATCCCAATGTTGCATGGTGACAAAATCAATGAAACATCTAAACTCAATTCAACTAGTCAAACTGAAGTGTCAACTGAAAGAGAATATTCTCCAGGTGGAATATTCTCCCCTAAAATATAGGAGACTAGATAATGACTAATTATGACTAATAAACAAGGAATAACCTTAGGAAAAATAAATCCTAGGTGTGTGTGAAGCAAATCCAACAACATTCCCTTATAGGGTGACGTTGAGGCCCTAAGGTGTAACATTGAGCCTAAAAGGTAGGACATTTTGCCTCCAGAGGCCCTAGATGAAGCCCACATGTGCCACTATGCTCATAAATGCCTCCAAAATGAAAACCCAAGCTCTAGATGACGTCCAAGGTCATGATGGTGATGTCCTAGGCCTTCAAGGGCCAATGTCCAAGTGGAAGAGAAATATCCCCTTGGGTCTAGGTCTGCTAGGGTGCCTCCAAAGGAAACAACCTTCCTTGTTCCTGGCACAAATCTTCAATGTCTTATTTCCCTTGGCTGGGATTACAATGTAATGATCCCAAGCCATTATGCTAGGAAAATCACGGTTTTGGGTGTCTTTTAAAACCTTTATTGGTTGTGGTATTTCATCAAACACTTCGCTGACCTACTTGTTTAGATGTGTTTACTTGATGAATGGCCTCTGATTTCGGCCTTAGGGTTTAATGATGTGTTTATATGAGTGTTTGCAGCAATAAAAAATAAGATACAATCATGGACATACCTCAACCATATGCAATATCAATAGACAAGCCAAAACATCTCAAATATGCTTTTATTCATGAAATAGAGAAATCTGCTACAATGAAGATGTCGATCTGGAATGCTCAATAGATGGCTAAGAAGATAGACAATAGAGATGCTACAAAATGCTCCAATATAAGACTACAATAAGCCTCCAAAGGCTAGATACACAATGAAGACTGAACACAAGTAGATCTGGGTTGTAAGAATGCTAAACCCCCAAGATGGAAGGTGCCATGCCCTGTTGGATAGCTAAAGCTCCTCAACAATTCAACCCTACTGTCAAAGGTATCCAATCACCTCAAGAAAGATGCCAAACAATATATTGGGTGATGGAAAGAACAAACCAGGTTCCTGAATCTTGAAGATCTCTCTCAAACCCTATGGATCTAAACCTCCTCCAAGATATGGTGTGCCCCCCTGGATGCCTGAAACCCTAGATAAATTGGCCTCACTTCTGGATGCCTCCAAATGCTCCACAAAACCATTAGAATGATAGATCGAGGCTTGGTTACCTCCCTGGTGAAGTCCCAAGCGAAATGGTGAAGATCTGGGCTAGCAAATGACTGAAACCAATTTTTGAAGTTGGCTCCTCTCTTCCAATTCGTCACATGCATCTAATAAATCAAATCACACATGAAACTCCTCATGAATGGAATAGATCTTATGTCCAAGGCCCTGCAATGAAAACCTAGGTGATAGAATCTCCAAAAGCCCTGCCAATCACCTGCAATGAATCTCCCTCCAAGAATGGTGCACCCCCGTTGTTGGAAACCCCCAATGGTGCACCCCCCTTCTCTTCTTGTGCCTATGGCTGGTGTAGAACCCTCCTACACTGATGTAGAACCGAGCTAGAATGGTGTGGGAGAGTATTTCATCTCCGAGACAAATCTTGGGACAAGCTAGATGGAATCTTTCACCACTGAATCGTCCTCTGGGGTTTGTTAAGTCAAAACCCTCAAAACCCCCAATGCTGGGCTCAATAGATAAAAGCCAGATATCAAAAGATTATCATACATGAATGAATGAGAAGAGGCCCTTGCCCTTCCTTTATACTTTTTTCTCTCCTTGTCCCTCCAAATTGACTTTCATTTTATTAATATTTAATTAATTAATTAAATCACTTTAATCAATTAATTAACCTTTTAACCTCTGAAAAACACCTTATCTCTCCTTGTGGCTTCCCTGGCCACTGAAAGTCACTCCTCACCATCCCATCCTGTAGTGTTTCTTCTTCCAATTCCAATGAGTTATTACATTGAGAGGTTCCTCCAAGTAATGTGCCCAAAATGACCTCTCCAATGAATTCAGTTAGCTTATAGCTCAAAATAGTCAAAATCATGGAAATCCTCGAAATGCAACAGAGCCAAATCCAACCTGTACGAAATGACTCATAATGATGGAATATGATGAGAAATGCAAGTTGGACCCCACAATTCCTCTCAATAACCCCTATACTCGCTGTAACATCCATCTGGCTACTCTGGTCATCATAAACCTCTTCACTGTGATGATGTCCCGAAGTGGGGACATTACATACAACATCCATATTTGGTCTTTAAGATCCCATGAAGGTCTGAGCTAATCATTCCCTCATGTGTACCTTTACATCAGGAAAGGTCTTGCAACAACAACAAGTATTCCCTCCAAGGGTTCATAAGTCATAGGGATCATAGAATGTAAATCACATCCAATAATTGAATTACCAAAACATGTGCATCAAACCCCCCTTAACCAAGACAAATGCTCAAAGAAATTATGAAATTTGACAATTTAGGTTTGGAGAAGGTCTTAGGGTGTTCTATTGGGCTAACCTCCCTTAAGTTTGGGGTGTTTCCCAGGTGGGATCCAATCCAGGTCATGTATGTGTATGAGGTGTCATGGGGTAAGTGTTTGGGCATGGGGTGTCGTAATAACAAGGAAATGTAATTCTTACCTGTGGGTTCCTTTGTAGAGGGTGAGATGCCCCTTGTCATAAATGAAAGTGTTTCCTAGCCCATTCATTTCCTTTTATTCTTAGATTTAGTTCTTTCGATCCTTTGCTTTTGTTCTTCTAGGGAAAATTTGAGGGCCACTGTCATAGCTTGATGACCAAAGGTGACAATGTTATGCACAAATATTTCATGGAGATCAGAAGGTTGGATCATGATGAGACCCCCATTCTCTTGGTTATGCCACCAAGAGCCACTACCATGGTTTGGTGACCAGATAGGTGGTGGTGTCATACCGCTACATGACCATGGTTAAAATACGTCAGCTCATGATGAGATCTCCTATTCACCAACTAGTACCTTGAGTGTTTATGTATCTTACAGGTTCCCTTTCCTTACTGAGAATATTTTTATTTCTTTCTCGGTAATCCCTAGGTGAAGCATCTCAAAGGTTTCAACATTGGATTTTAACTCTTTCTAGCTACTTTTACCCTATGGGCCTTTAGCCCCTTCTTCCCACAAGGCAAGGTACAACCCTTCCTAGCGTGGCCAATCAAAATTCCCAAAAAAAGGTAGGGGGAGATGAGAGGAATAAAGATGGAAAGTGGTAATTATGGAGGGAACGAATGATGACCTTTCACAAAGCCATCCAGTGGCAACCCATCCTAAATGGATATCAACTTACTAGGAACGATGTCACCCTTCCAGGTATGAACAAGGAAAAGAGCATAATTTCGAAGAAAACGTCATGAAATGAAGAAGAATTCAATGTAACATATTCAAATGCTTCAAAACTCAGAGTGACACATAACATGATACCCAGACTCATTACCTCATGGAGCAAGATTTACTACTACTTGAGGACCAGGCTAGTGGGATGGATACTTCTGTTGCTAATAAATGGAATGCACTGAAGAAAAGAGGGGCCCTTCAGGGCCATTCTCAAGTCATTAGGCTCTCGGTAATCCATGTCTAGGACTTGTGGGCTTCAAGACGTTATCTCCTTAGTTATCCCTAGAGTAGAGGATAACATCTTGCTCCAACTCAGGGACATGTTCTCACTGTAGAGTGCATGAGAACCTCAACATCTATGGTATGACTTGTGCATGTTAAATCTCAACAAAGGATATTAGTAATCCTTAGGGTGGTGATATCACTCCTTGTTCGTATATGATATGGTAAAATAAATAACATCTATAATCTAGCATATGATCATGAGCATACATATATTCAAGTGAGACAAAATAATATGAAAGTGCAACTACAATTATGCTAACATGATATGTAGATGACATGTACAATGGATGCAAATTCCTACCTACCCCTACTTACATGTTGGTTGAATGCTAGTTGTAGTCAAATAACCAGTGAAATCATCCTAGTAATATCTCATAATACTTGCCTCTGTGCTTCATCATATACCATAACAATGACAACTTAAGCACAAAAATAACATGAGTTAGAGCACCTATCATATCATTGGAAATCCTAAAGTCTAGCTCATGGAGGTGGGAGGGAGGGACGAAATTATGCCAAGTTACACTTCTATGAAAGTACTCAATCCATCTCAGAAAGGGATCGTGAAAAATCAAAGGCTCAAAAGACTAACTCAAAGAGTCTGAGGGTTGGCTACCTTGGATGTCATCACATCCTGAGGTCTAGGAAGAGAATAGCAAGAATCTATAGGATGATTGGAATTTTTTTAAGGGAAAGATGAAAGAATGAGATAACAAAATTCTTCTTAAGGTATTCAACCTACCCTTGAATTCTAAAAGAAGGCTTTTCCCCGAAGCAAACTCAAGACAAGGGACATGTTTCCCAACTACAACCTTGGTGACATAGCAAGGTAAAGTATTTGAAGGGAGATGGAAAACCTTGTCACAAGTACCCTTACTCAAACAAACAATGTCCTTATCCCTATCAAGATCTGAGCACAATAGTTATTGATAATCTTCTCCATAGAATAAATCCAAGTGCTCTCTTGGCACATGCCAATTTTGGGAAAAATCGAAGAAGTTTTGAAGGAATAAAAGAAGTGCCTGAAAATAGGGGAGCACGCAGGGAATAAAGGAAAAGCAGTGCCAGAAAAAGAGGAAAAAATAGCGCCAAGAAAAACAGTTACAAAGTGGACAAACTGTTGCAGAGCAGTTGGAAAGAGGACAAGACCCAACTTGGATAAACGATTGGATCAAGGACCAGCCGAGATTAAGTCAAGGAGAAAGTGGACAAACCTAATCCACTTAGGGCTTTGTCCCAGTTTTGTATAAGTACAATGTATTAGGAATGAAAAGGTTGTTGGTTGTTATCCTTTTTAGTAGACATATGTATTGTTGAGATTGTGTTAGGTCTTTTTGGGTTGAGTAGAATATCTTGCTAAGAGACTTTAGTGTTCCGTGGAGATCGAATGTAATGGAAGAATAATTATACAATGCGAAGCACTAGATTTGTAGAGAATATGAATAAACATCCCAAGTGATAAATATTGGTGGATGTAGCCCCAGGGGGGTGAACCATGATATATTTGTGTTTTATGTGGCTGTATGCAGTGTCCATGATTGTATTTTATTTAATGCATTTTTTATGATGAATATGTTATATGGTAAAGGAATGAACACTACATAGTAATAATAAGCTAATGGAATCCGTAGAATGACACTAAATAAATGAATGTTATAGCTAGTGTTTAGATCATAATGTTGTGTTACAATAGACAAATGCTTGTCATTGAACACATGCGGTTATGATGGTTAATGAATTCCTATTAGAATAGTTGTAACAATGGTATGGAGTGAGATATAATGAGGGTTTGAAGGTTAACAATGAGTAGCTTAAATGCCTCTGAGAGAAACACATCCCATCCCCAGGCTGCAGATATCTGATTCTTGCGACCACCCATAAAATCCATCTCAGGTCAGACTGCGCAGTGCACTTCGTGCACTGTGTTTCCTTATGGTATCCATAAGGGTCGATGGTAGAAGGGTTTGTTGGTAATATTGTAGATAGAACCTGGGTCAGCCCATAGTAAACCTAACAATTGTTCTGTTTTCGGTTGGAAGTGACAAGATTAGATCGGGAGGGATGCATCAAGTAGTATAGGGTGAGGGCTTAAGATAGGAATTGTTTTTAGGTTGGAACCCCATGAAACAGGATATTGAAATATGGTTGATAGTCCAGGAACTAGATTTTTCCCATAAAGATAATAAAAGCTCTAAGTTTATTGCAAGATGGTATTTGGGGAGATACGTATTCAGTGAAATAGATGATAGTTTATTTTGTGGTTTTTCCATGCTATTAAAGGAGTGGATAACATATTTGAAAGATACCCATCCAAAAAATATAGTTAGATCAATGGAGTGGACAGAAGAAAGTATCACGCCATTGAAAAGGGTAAATAACAAATTCACCCGCGCAATATATTTCTGGCTAGACAACATTGTAGTGGGGTATATCACTGAGTTTGTAGTAGATACATTGAAGTCTTACAGTGTATAAGAGAAGGATTTTCTTAAGGTTCCAAGGAGAAGGTAAATCATATCGTTGTACACTTCGATAAATAGATTATTGCATGATAAAGGGGTATTAACTATGGAATCAGACAACTAAACTACCCTGCGTGCATGGGGGAGTTAGGGGAAACTTGATGAAGGTATGATATGAAAGGAAGCAAATAAGGAATTTATGAAGAAGAATGAAGAATCCACATCAAATAGTGTGTCAAGGTATGATACTGCTATTTTTGTATGCCTCAATATTTGAATCATACTTACAAAGGAGAGAAAACAGATAAATTAAGTAACTTAAAGAATTTCCTAGAATATTGCTTTAAATTACTTAATGATAAGAATGCCACGGATTTGTTTAAAAATATACTTGAGAAATATAGCATAGAAGAAGGGGTAGGAACAAAACCTAAGAATATTAATCAAGTCCATAGAAAGAAAATAACTAGCAGCAAGTTCATATTGAATGCAAATACATGATACTTTAAAATGGGAAATGTTATTCTAGACTTAGGATCACATGTCAACATTTTTCCAAAGAAGACTTGGGAAGCAATGGGAGAACCTACACTAGGGTATTCCAATATCCAATTGAAGTTAGCAAAGCAAGAGAGAGTGATTCCCATAGGTATATTTAAGAATACAACAATGGATCTATATGGTGTGTGCACCACAACATATTTTGAAGTAATGGATATGGTGGATGAGTCTATACCATTTCCAACACTATTGGGAATTGATTGACCCTTTGACAGTCATGCCATAATTAACTTGAAGACTAGAATGATGATATTTGAAGCTAGGAACTTTAGGGTAGTGGCACCTTTACATCCCTCGGATTGCAAAAGATATGTGGAACCTGTGCCTGACAGTGTTCTAGAGGATGATGTCAACCAGTTGTATAGGACCACTGCACTAGAGGAAGACTATGTGAATCCAAGTGCATATGGAGTACTCAGTTGGAGGGGTATCAATTTTGATATTTCAGATTCAGATACTGGATTAGAAAAATGACAACGAATATTGCATGGAGTCTCTACTAGGAGGTGTGCTAGAGTTACACGCGCAGTAATATGGGTTGGGATAGAAGTAAGACAATTTCCTACATTTACTGAAGAGGAAAATTTAGAAAAATTGCTCACAAAGTTTGAATTAGAGGTTTTGGATAGTCATAGATAACTAGTGTTGGATATAGCACTAAGGGACACACCTGCACGATGGTGGGGTGTGCATGAGGAGGTAATCTAGGATTGGTATTAGTGTATGTGACTGATGCACATAAGATTTGGTAGGAGTCAACGGGATAGATCCTTACAAAAGTATGATGGAAGAGGGAACCCAAGACATGATATAAATGATTGTGTCACTAACTAAAGATTGGTAACACCAAGGGAATGGATGCATTATTTTTTTCATACATTGGAAGGAATACCTAGAAATTGGTACAAGGATAAGGAACTATGCAGAGAAACTGTGAGTCGGGGTGCAATGCAATAAAAATTTATTAAGACATTTACATTTGAAAGTGAGAATTCATGGGTGGATATGGAATTACAGAGTATGAAAAGGAAGATATTTGAATAATATGGGGTAGATACAATGACAACAGACATATATTATAGAAAATAAACACTTGCGCAATTAGTTTACTGGTATCAGGTCGCAGAGGAGGAAGAAGTAGAAGACAACCCACGTGACGTACATATAATAGAAGGGGAAGGAGAAAGAGGGTTAGAAGGATCTCAGTTACAATCAAAATAATTTCCTGCACCAATGAGGACTGAGAAGGTCACTATTGGGACCGAAGAGAAACCCAATATAACCAACAATGGAGACTACTAGGATAGTGAGACAATGGAAAAGATAACTGAATTACTACATGAATATAGTGACTTATTCCCAACCACATTTTCAGAGATGAAAGGGGTAGTAGGAGAACTTGGAGAGATCAAGATACCCCTCAAAACATATGCAAGACTAGTGAGATAGAGACCATACATATTAAATCCCATATATAAGTAGAAGGTTAAGTCAGGAATTGGCAGAATGCTAGAGGCAAGAATCATAGATCCTGTGGAAGAATCAAAGTGGATTAGTCCAATGGTGGTCTAGGAAAAGAAGACTAGAGGGATTAGGATATGTGTGGATATGATAAATTTAAATGATGCATGACTACATGATCCTTTTCCTACTCCATTTACATATGAAATTTTAGAGAATGTGGTAGGAGAGGAAGTCCACTCCTTCATAGATGGATTTCCAGGTTACCATCAGATCATAATTTCTCCGAAGGACAGGTACAAAAACACATTTGCAACAGAGTGGGGTGTTGGCATGGAATTGATCAGACTGGGGTCCTTCTCAAGTTACTAGCAAAAGGCACCGAGTAGTCTAGAGAACTGGCATTTTAATCTCCTCCGAAGAGAAGAAGTCTCACCTGAAGCACAACTAAGACAGAAAGATAGGGAAGGGCGAGGAGAATACTTAGGTGGGTTTCCAGAACCTTTGATATTCACCACGATCTTACACAAGATAGACTAACTACAAAACATATCGGAACTCATTCATACTGGAACTAAATAAACTCAATTTGTGAAAGCATTTGTAAACAGAGATATCATATTGATCTTATCAAGCATAAAGAAGTATTGCAAAGAGACAATTCATACGCATAAAAACAAAATGACACATTATATTTCAAAATTTTAGGTCCTTCTTCATCTATTATCATCAGAGCTTATCGGGTACAATCTCAGAGATACAAATCAGTACTATGTTACAACCTTCTGGCTCGAGACTCATGTCACAAAGCTCTATCTACCCTTTTTCCCAAAACTATATACAAAATATAATTATAGAACCTTTTCTCAACTACACCAAACCAACCATAGCCAACAATAATAGCTAAAAACCTAACCCTCTTACAATAATATGCATCTCATATATAGGCTGAGTGAGATCTTCTGGCTTTGGGCTTGCATGCTTTCTTGTTCTGTTGTAACTGCTTTTTCCTTGTTGGTGTTGGAGTGTCCCTTTTTGGAACCGATTTTTGTTTCTTTACTTGCTCCTTTGTCCAACTCTTTTGTAGCTTGCGCAAATCGTCTTTGACCAAAACTGGGACTGTATTCCTTCTTGCATGGATTCAAACCGAAAATTGAAGGGCCCAACAGGCTTCGACCACAAGCCTTGACTCGCCCTCGATTCAAGTACTTGGCTCTTTTGTCGCTTCTATGAGTTCCTGTTGCTTTCCCTTGTCCTCCTTCTCCGCTTTTCTTTCATCTTTTGCTTGTGCTTTCTCTTTTTCTACCTCTTCAAACAAAGGGCCCAAATTTGGGACCAACTCTATGGCCCACTTCCTGACTTCCTAGAAACTCTCGATTTTATCATGCCACTTCTTGGCAAGGAGTGAGGCCTCAGCTATAAATTGTTGAGTCGCATGTGTGATACATCCTTTGGGCTTGGATGCGACTGGAGAGTTCCATTTAGAGTTGGCTATAGCATCTACCTGATGCATTTTCATATACAATGTCTGGAAAAGAGGTCTAAATTCACACAACTCCTTCTTGGCTACAGATTGCACCTCAAATAGAGCATTCAACTCATTGTATGTTTGTCGGATTTGATCGAATTTCTTTTGTTGCTCCAGCGGATCCATGGTGACCTCAACTTCCTCATTGAGAAACTGTATTCTTTCACACACATTCTCTAAAGTTTGGTTGTGCCTTGAAATAATTCCCATCTAGTCATTAACTTCACAAAATATCTTTCTGCGCTCGGTTGTGTTCTTGTGTAGTGTTGCTCGAGCATTGTTACCTTGCAATACTATTTTCTCCATCTTCTCATTCAGGTTTCGAGATTGTTTCTTTGCCTCTTGTTGACTCTGCTGCAAATACACTTCCATCTTCTCTGCGTGACTAACCAACTGTGACCATGCTCCCTCGAGTAGCTCGATTTGATGTTCAGGTTCTCCTGCAGCACTGGAATCTGGCAATTGTGGTGCTATTTTCCTTATTTTCGACCAAGCTTCTCCTGGACTCTTTATAGATTGTTCTGTGCCTGGATCTTGGCGTATTGTTCTTGTGTTTTACGTGCTTAAGAAAGGAGTGCTTCCTACATTGCGAACTCTGTGGTTCTTTCGGCTTGCTGGATCCTCTGCTCTAGTTGATCAGCTGAGGATATGATCATTCCGACTAGTTGCGTTGTTTGCCACTATGCAAGGTCAACGGAAGAAGGGGTGAATTCCCTATGTACTGGGACCTGCAGTGGAATTCCATTGGTCATTGAATTCTTGGAAGGTGTCTCCACCTCGTCTTCTCTTTTAGTTGGTCCTAGCGCAAGCCTCAACCTTAATGCTGATGGAAGGAATGTTAGAACGTTTTTCTTGTCCATGCATAGTTGCAACAACTCTGCGCACTGTTGAGGGTTTTGGAGGAATAGCTCCATTTGTTCTTGTATCGATGTTGCGCTTTTTCCTAAGGTCATCTTAGGTTCCTTTTGAATCTTTGGTATCTCCACCTGTTTGTGGACCTTAGCTTCCAAGGTTGTGCTTCCAATATCACCCTCAACCTTGGCCATTGAGGAAGTGCATTGAGGACTTGGGAATTGCGGCTTCAGTCCTGCTTGCATCTCCGTTGAAGATAGAGTGTCTTGAATTGGCACAAAGGGTATAATTTGTTGGTTATGGGATTTAGGGTTCGGCCCATTGATTTCTAGCCTCTACTCGGGTATTTATGGGTTTGGACAAGGAATTTGTGGTCTCTGCTCAGGTATCTCTAGGGGATCCAACTGCATGGGTTTGGGATCGATGGTTTGCGATGGAATGTCGGTTTCTGGAGGTGGCGACTGGGGTTTTGGTGGTGATGGATGTTTCTCAGTGATGATGGTGGTGGATGAAGTCGTGTCAGACGCAGGTTCATCCTGGATGTCTATAAGGTGGGTTGCTCGAGTCGTTGAGAGAGTGCAAGGAATAGTGGATGAAATGGGTTGGGGGTTTAGAACCTTGCTCAGGGAAATCCCTGTCCTGGGTTTCTTGGTCATTGGATCTGTGATGAATTCAACACTGAGAATTTTGTTGACATCTTTACCTATTAACATAGCTTGCTCTGGAATCTATGGGAACATAGGTAGTGTTCTCTTCTTGCGCTTCAGTGGCTGCATCTCTTCCTCCTCGCCAAAGTTCTTCTGTACTAGGGATTCTTTCTTCTGTACCTCTAGGCACGAGATCGGTCCTACCCCTGCTTCCTGATCCTTCTTATTCAGAAGCTCTGCAGGCAGAAGGTACAACATCCTCAACTTGCACGAGTTGTGTCTAACTCCAGGCCATGGCATAACCTCCTTATCGAAGGCTTCCTCATCTAAGTAGAATGGAAGCATGCACGAGTGGAAGTCCTCTCTGTTGACATACCTTGGCCACACAAATGTATGGTGGCAGTTCATGCAAAATGAAATGTTTTGTGTGTTTTAGTTGAGAAATTCATGTGGAATATGCAACCTCTGTGTTGCATCGAGAAACCTGTTATACTGTTTGGAGAACTTCATTTTGTTAAAGGTGGTTCTTCGAGTCCGACCTTGAGTGCCAAGGCTCAAACATATTTTCCAATAGCCCTTTATCTTCTGGAGACAATGGTATTCCGGCGCGTGGCGTCCACGTCAACATTGTGAAGGAAAGAAATAAGTAGTCATAGGTTAAAGTACACCCCTTCTCTTGTGCTTCCTCGCAGGCCACCAGGAATTCCTCTAGTAAATAGATGCATCAGTTGAAGACAACGCCATTGGCGCAAAAATATGCCACTGATAGAGCATCCAATTTACACTCTCCTTTATAGTAAGACCTCATGACCTTTCTAGAAATTATATAAAAATCGTTCCATACTGTCTTAGGTAGTATGGGGTCGATCTTAGTTGTGTGCCCCCCCCCTCTATGTATGAAACCACTCATATAGAATGGGCTCCCCCTTCTTCTTTCCATGATTATTGGGACCCTGAAAACCTTTGGACATGTCCTCACCTTCGATGGACAGTACTATAAGTTGGTGGATGTCCTCTGCGTGAATTGGATATCTCCTTTCCAACCACAGGCTTCTATCATGTACCCTGCTGATGAGAAACATGGTACACCTTGCAACTTCCCCACTGGTGCCGAAAACTGATAAATCCCTAAGGTTCATGATGGTAGAGTTGAATAGATTGATGAACTTGGGATTTGGCATAAAATCCATGCCTACCAACTTGTTTGGAGCGACACTCTAGAAGACATCAATGTTCATCTGAGGGAATAGAACCTGGTCTGTCAGGTCAAGGTCGAGGAGCTTGACTTGCTCGAACTTCTCCTTGAGATCTCCCATGATCTCAACCTGGGGGTCATAGGGCTCATCTGGTACTGCATCCTTCGAAATGACACTTCTGCTCTCTGTAGCTCTCGACATGGCGAGTCTGAACTATCAGCAAATTCCACAGGAAAAACAAGGATTGGGGATTTCAATTGAGGGTCGAGGGATTACACAGGTTTTCTCATGATTTAGAATTTGTAAATTGCTAAGTTCTCTTCGGGAAACAATGTGTCCTACACCGAATTCACAGAACCTTATACCCGGGATTAGCTAGCAAGTTCTAAAATAACTTCTATTCATCATTAATCCTATAGGCGCAACTTGGATCTGAGTTACATCCATTAGGACTAGTTAATGGGGTAAATCTATTGGGTGATCTCAACATTTACTGGAAAATTTGGTTAGGGAAATATCCGATAGCAGACCTTACCATTTAACGGATGAGAAACCTGGCGCGAATACCGATGACATCTTCGTGTATCCTGACTTTATGGTTTAACAAAATTCAAAAGGGGTATTGTAGCGGTAATAAAGGATGTGAATGGATTGGGTTCATGTGGCACATGGACTAGGATTGAATCTGGATTCACTCTCCCTCCGACCACAAAGAGGTCCCCATCATATTTAATGACTGTCATTAATATCTTCATGGTTGCTCTGATTCTACATTGTTGAGTAAGCAGTTATGCATCAAAGAACACTTAAACAAAAAAAATGAACTACATGTCGCAGTGCAACAATGCACTCTTCGACTTTGTTAACAGAATTCACAGAAATTGAAAAAAAAACCTCAAATATAACTACTATGCATGCTCCTTTGGACTGGAGAAACAATCTTTTAGCTCAGATCTGAGACATATAGGGTTTTAGGTGAGCACCATTCACCCATCCTGGCCGCAACATACCATCCAGTTGTGTGAGTCTGAGTGCTCCTGAAGGTCGGATCTCTGCAACTATCAATGGTCCCAACCAATGCATGCACAACTTGCCTAGATTTTTCTGGTACCAACTGTCATAAAGTACGACCTTATCTCCTTACACAAATGCTTTGGTCTTAATGTGTCTGTCATTCCAAGCTTTCTACCTTGCTTTCTCAACTGACTGATGGAAGTCTGCTAAAAGCCTAGTCTCTTCAAGTTCTTGCAATTCCATGAGCCTCTGCGCAACTGATTCATCCTCCAACATGTGTGTAATATGTGCATTGTATAAACTCAAAGAAATGAATTATGTAGGTACCACAACCTCTTTCCCATAAACTAGCTGAAATGGAGTGTACTTATGGAGTTTCTTTGTGGTTGTCCTGTAAGCCCATAAAATTGCTGGGACTCTGTCATCCCAATCCTCCCTATTTGCACAACAAACCTTCATTAATCCTCTCTCCAAAATCTTGTTAAACGCCTCTACTGTTCCATTGGATTTTGAATGATAGGGACTACTTTTATGATGTTGAATCAAGAACTTTGTTGTAATCCTTGTTATTATACTATTGATAAAAATACCTCCCTAATCACTGGTCAGACTCCTAGGACATCCAAATCGAGTGATAATATTTTCAAAAATGAACCTAACAGCAGTATCAATCGAACAATCCTAGACAACTATTGTCTCATCCCAACGCGTAAGGTAATCAATTGCGGTAATAATATACTTATCCTTTGAATGCCTAACAGTGGGTTTCATCGGCCCAATGAAGTCAACCACCCATTTCTCAAATGCTTGTAGAACTCGAACTTGCTGAAGAGGAAATCCATCTCGTCGTGATGGCTTACCCACTCTTTGACAAACGTCGCAAGATTTAGCATACACCTTTTTATCCTTGAAGAGTGTGTCGCACCATAGTCTAGCTTGGAGGACTTTTTATGCAATGGAATTTCCCCCAACATGGCCACCTGCAACTCCACTATGGCACTCCCACAATATGTCTTGTATTTCATGATCTAAGACACATCTCCTGAGGATGTTATCTAGTCCCAACTTATACAATTTCCCCACAATCAATTGATAGTCCACTGCTCTAACCACCATATGACATTTCTGAGTTGCGGAGTACGTTTCTGGGTAGGCCCATGTACTTAAGAAGGCTTCTATGTATTCCAGGTATTATGGTACGACCTCAACTTGCAACATGTTTGCATCTAGGAGTTGATCATCGACTGTTCCACCACTTTTTCCTGACTCTAATCTAGACAGGTGATCAGGCCCTATGTTGCATCTTCCAGGTTTAATGATTACTTCAAAAGAAAATTCCTGAAATAGTAACAACTGTTATCACATAAAGTTGTCATGGGTCAATTTTCTCCTTCGGTTTTAATTTTTACCCATTAGTATTTTAAGTTTGTTTTAATTTTCTCTTTATGATTTTCTTAGGTTAGTCTGAACAAATAAAGGCTTGGGACTTGGTTCACATTTTGACCCACACCTATGGTTTATACCCTAGGTTCATTTTGTGGTTTATATCCTTGACTAATCACTTGACTTAACAACCAACACTATCAACCCCATGACTCTACAAACCTAACAAGTCTCTCCATCCATTCATATGAAATTATTTCATCCTCTCCACTCTGTCCCTTTGCCCGTTAAGGAGTCAAATCAAACTTTGTAAAGTGTGTTGCCAACTCACTAGGTGTTTTTGTAGTGCATCTTTGTACAATCTTCCTTTTATCATCATTCACAATAATGAAGGTGATGTCATGTCTTTTATTATTTTCAGCACCCTTGTCTTCATAAGGAATATTGTAACCCTTTTAAAAAGAAATATAATTTTATTGTTTTCAGCACCCTTGTCTTCATAAGGAATATAATTTAAAAAAAACACAATTAAAGATGAAATAACCCTTTTATCCAACAATAATATTGATCTTAATAAAAAAAAATCTCATTTCTTGACATAAATATAAAATCTTACCTCATTTTATGGAAATTTTGTAATGATGATAAATGTTCATTACCATTCACCTTCATCTAGCAGAGGATGAATTCTAAATCAAATAAGTTCATTCAAATACTAAAGACGTTACATTTAAATGGAAAAACTGAGAAAGATTTGCATGGCATTCACATGGGAAAACACATACCAAGGAGCATTAACATATGAACCTCTGGTAAGAACATTCAAGACTTCTACATGATAATTTCATTAAGCTTACAAGGCCTGGTGTAAATATTTTTCCCATAAATAAATAAAAAATAAAACAAGTCATCCAACTGATAACAAAATGCTAGGAAATAAAATTAAATGATAAACTAAAAACAAACCAAAACTCTACATGATAATTTCATTAAGCTTACAAGGCCTGGTGTAAATATTTTTCCCAGAAATAAATAAAAAATAAAACAAGTCATCCAACTGATAACAAAATGCTAGGAAATAAAATTAAATCATAAACTAAAAACAAACCAAAACCTAGAATTGGTTGCAAAAGGTCTCGAATGCTGAAGGATGGAGTGAAATCCTCAATTGTTGCCTTGAAAACTGGATCCATATCCTGTTAATGATTGAGTGCATGAAAATCTGTGATATGGAGCTGATTTTGTGCCTAAAAGTCTGGGATATGGCTGCCACATAATTACCCAGTTTCGACCCTTAAAATCTGAAGATACTGATTTTTTTGCCTAAGAAACTGTAACTAATCCTCCAATGTTGATTTTCTGTCTTAGAATCTGGAGTGCTCTGCTTCCACTTACCCTGGAATGTAATACAGTGATGCATATACAAATAAACTTACACCAGTACTCTCACCATCATCAGATAAACTTACAATAGTTCATGGATAAAAATTGTTCCAATGAAAATCAACCACCTTATCCCTATGGCCTGTATGCTGAAAGAAAAGTCCAGGCAATGTTTTCTTACTAACATTCTTTTTAACCTTCTCATAATCCCACACATTTAAGTAACTATCCTCTGCAAAGAGAGATGCAGAGAGAAGATAATAGAACAGTATATTGAAATGTATAAAGAAGTACAGAAAGCACAGAACGTAGAACTCTGATACAATGTAAGATGGTTGAGCTATATATGCTCAAGCAAGACAGAAATAGAAAGTACAACTGTCCAGTATAGCTGGCAGTGTACTATCAGACTGTTGAGGGTACAATATATTTAACACTCCCTCTTAGACTCAACAGTTGCAATCAACAGCACTGACTATGCCTAAGTGTTGTCTCTGGAAGTCAAAAACTGACTTTCCTAGTGGCTTGGTGAAAATATCAGCAAGTTGATCTCTAGAACCACAAAATTGTAGTGCAATGTCACCATTATTGACTAACTCGCGTATGAAATGAAACCGAGTGTCAATGTGTTTACTTTTCTTGTGGAACACATGGTTCTTGGATAATGCAATTGATGATGTGTTGTCACAGAAGATAGGAGTTGGATCCTTCTCAGTTTGTGACATGTCTTTCAATAATCTTCTGAGCCATATAGCTTGACAAGAAGCTGAGGTAGCAGCTACATACTCTGCCTCTGCAGAAGATATGGATACAATTGGCTGCTTCTTCGATGCCCATGAAATCAGGTTCGTGCCCAGTTGAAAAACATATCCTGATGTGCTTTTCCT
>ML780205.1:156588-189029 GCA_009831015.1 Picea engelmannii
TTCATAGTGCCCATACTTTTTGCAATAAAAGCATTGAATGCTAGTTTTGTCATTTGATCTTCTCCCTCTGCCTCTCTGAGGCTGGAAATTCTGATGTTGATTTTGTTGTTGATTTCTGTGACCTTGGAAATTGTGATTTGGATGTTGTTGTCTATTTCCTCCACTGGTATGAGAGTTACCTTGATTGTTCCCTCTTCCTCTACTTCTTCCTCTGCCTTTCCCTCTTCTGAATGAGAACTGAGTTTGGAAGGCATTGGAGATTGACTCATCTGTGAGATGTAATCTTGTCTCATGTGTCACCAGAGAACCAATTAGTTCATCTGTTGAAAATCTTGACAGATCCTTGGATTCAAGGATTGTTGTTACAACCATTTCAAATTTCTTGGGTAGACTTCTGAGAATTTTCTCAACAATTCGTTGATCAGTGATGGTTTCACCAATCAGTTTGATCTGGTTTACAATTCCCATGACTCTGGTCATCAACTGATCGACAGTTTCAGACTCTGTCATTCTGAGGGTCTCGAATTGTGCCCACAAGGATTGCAGTTTAACTGTTTTTACCCTGTCATTTCCTTGGTAGGACGTTTTGAGGATGTCCTAGGCCTGTTTGGAAGTACCAGCGCCTGTGATTTTCGAGAATATCGAATCATCCACAGAATTTTGTATCCAGAATTTCGCTTTGTTTTCTTTGGTTCTCAGAGTTGCCTGAGCAATTCTCTGCGCATTTGTCATGGCAGTGAGGGCGGCTGGATCTGGTTCCACATATCCAAGATCCACTGGTTCCCAACACTCTTGTTCTTCCAAGAACGACTTCATTCGAAGAGACCAGAACTCATAGTTCTTTCCCAGAAGAATCAGACCCTGAGTTGGTCCTAGGTTGCTAGTTGATGCCATTTCAAAAAAAAAATTGCAGAAGAAATAGAGGGAAAAATTTGTATTTACCTCCGATCTCAGAAACACCGATTTGCCAATGACCGATGGGAGCTTATCGGGCTTGAAGTGGCCCTTGGTCTCCTTGCAATGTGACCACGCGCTTTAATGTTAAGGTGCTACGGGCTTTTCCCGTTCTTTTGTCTTTCAAAATGCCGAAACGCGAAAGATGCCTTTGGGTAATTCAACGGTCCAGATCTTATGTGATCTGACGGTCCAGATCTTATCGGGATATCGCGAATCAGGATTTTGCGAGTTCTGATGTCAAGTGTTTCTGACTCCTTGATTCCCTGATCCTCGATTTTCCGATGGTGCTGTCCTATCGGGACTTTTCCCGATGGCTCCGATCTGCGACACGCGTCCTCAACAGATGGAAGGTCGTGATCTCTCCTCGCAATTTCGCGATTTGATATGTCCTGGACGTCTCGTCTCCAGGATCCGCGAAATGCCGATGCCCCGATTGACTTATTTGACGAGATGACGTCAGCTAGGCCCCACGACGGAGTTTACTTCCTGTCAGGATTTCAGAATTCAGAGTTTTGAAGTGCTTGAGTTTATTGTCCTCAAGAATCGCGATTTGCCGAATCTCGATATACCGATGGCCCTTTTCCTTGTCGGAACTTTTCACGAGTCCCCGTATTTACGCCACGCGTCTGGGAGTGATGGACGGTCCTGATTCCTCCTCGGGATATCACAGTTAGCGATGCTCCAATTTTCTGTCAACTTGAAACTCCGAATGTCAATACGCTGACGGCGCCCTCGATGTCCACCACGTGTCCAGGAGATATCGACGGCTAAGATCTGATCGGGATTTCGCGTATCGCGATTTCGCGAGTTGTGATGTCAAATTTCTTTGACAACTTGAAACCCCAAATGCCGAAATGCCGACGATGCGTTGATCCTCTGCCCCCTTTCCTCTGAGATGGACAACTCACTATTCTTCTCAGGATTTCTCGATATCGCGTATCGGAGTTTTGGAGTGCAATATTTTGCGCGTCCAACTCGTGATTACCGATATTACGATGGAATAGGATCGCGCCACGTGTCTCTTGATGGACGGTCAAGATGACGATGGGATTTCTCAAGTCAAAAGTCCTCCGGTGCACTCTAGAGGGTTAAACCTCGTGCACTTTCTCTCTGATCCAACGATTGTCAGGTCTCTGCGCAAGATCGGATGGCTGAAATGCTTTCGCCTTTTTCGCGCTTTCTTGTTCCCTTGTGAACTGGTTTCCCGCCTCTGATCCGTTCGGAAGATGAATCTTACGGCCTCAGTGGCTGTGTCTTGCGTGTTTGACGCGATCTTTGCCGAATTTGACGGAATTTCTCTTGTGGAAGAAAATATTCATGAATCTTTCAAAGATTTGAAAGAATCGCACGACTTCTTCGTTATTTGCTACAATCTTCGACAGATTTGAGCGAATTTCCAAGAATCTTTAAACGATTCTGCCTTCTGCATGAATCTTTAATGAATTTACGCGAAATCTTCAAGTTCTTTAAACTTTCTTTTGTTCTGCAGCTCTTCTGTGTCAATTTTTGATGTTTCTTGAAAAAATTGTGCAGGTTTCTTTAAAGTTTCTTCTTCTGCGTTCTCTGCTTCCTCGTTCTTTCGAGCGAAGTACGCTCTGCAACCTCTACAAGCTTCCTACGACGCTCTTTAAAGAGTATTACTAACAGCTCTCCAAGCCTTGTGAAAAGGCTGTGACGCGTGCTCTCAAGATCCGTAAGGCTCTGCGTTGTGGGGTTCGTGTTGCTCTCCGGACTGTGTGAAGAGGCTTACACCTGACGCTCTGATACCATGATAAATTGTGAAGAAAAGAGAGATGCAGAGAGAAGAGAATAGAACAATATATTGAAATGTATGAAGAAGTACAGAAAGTACAGAACGTAGAACTCTGATACAATGTAAGATGGTTGAGCTATATATGCTCAAGCAAGACAGAAATAGAAAGTACAACTATCCAGTACAACTGGCAGTGTACGATCAGACTGTTGAGGGTACAATATATTTAACACCAAACACAAATGCTTTGTCTGTACACCACTGCACACAAAGCACGGACGCTGAATGACCTTCAAATTTATTCACAGATGAGGCAACTCCACTAGATGTAAGATGTCGGTGATCAAACATGCCCACTGAGATATCAGTAGACACAATCAAGATTAGATTCTCATCATGAAGGTCAACATTATGCGCTTTCTCAACCATAATAATTGGTTTATTACCAATTCGAGCATCCCACAAAATAAGAGCTGAGTCATCACCCACGCTGCAAAACTCCTGTGCATTTGAAGGACCAACTTGCACATCTTCAACCGTACCTTTATGCCCTTTATAGACACCTCTAGATCTTTGGTACTTTCTCACTATGTGTTGAAGATGGTTACATGAATTTATAAGATCGCAGTTAATAAATGGAAAACCCAACATAGGAAGACGAGGAGATTCATAGAACAAGCATTCAGAAATATGATTAGCATAGTTTCTCTTCGCATATTCCTCAAGTACAACAGCTGAAAAAGTAGCAGTAAATACCACCACTGCCCTTTCACATGAAAAAGGAAATGAATCTTGTTGAGGCAAAACTGATGCCAAAACCAAATTTTTACCTCGTAGCAGGCTTGCAGACTTAGCTCAACATTTGGCATTTGATCTCCGTCACCATCAACTGACATTCGTCTTCTGTTTAGCGTTTTCTGAGGAAACTTAACAAGCGTTCAACATTCAACATTTGGTGTTAAGGCGTAGCTACATGTTCTACGAAATGGAGCCTGACGCAGAATTTGAATTTCATCGACTTGGCCGTTAAACTGTGACAGACATACCAGGATTACGATAACGAAGGCAGGAAGATTTCTAAGATTTGCCATGATGGAAGAAGAAAAGATGAGATTATTTCGAAGAAAACCAATCAGAAAATTTGTATTTCATGTTTACTGTCTTTACGTTTTGGTTATTTTTTGTAAGAATCTGTAAATCTGAAGAAAATCATTATTTTTTGTTATTTAAATTGCATTTCTGAATATATAAATAGATTTAACCTTCTGAAAAAACCAGGAGACATTCTGATTATAGGAACTTAGCCACTCAAATTTGCAAATCCAATCATTTCTCACCTAATTTTGAACAAAATCAAAATCACTGAAATAAACCAAATAAAAAAAATGATGACAAATATTATAATAAACAACATAGTACACCAGCTTCTACCAATAACAATGACATGTAATCTAAACATAGGTAACACATATTTGTGGATGGGAAGTCCATGGAAACAAACAAATTCCTTTGAAGCATACTATAGACTCTATGTATAGCGTGCATACTATAACTATTTCTATACCCTATTTATAGATCACATACATCACTGTTGCAAACCAGCAGTTGATAGTGTATGCAAGCCCCAAAAGTGTCACATCAGCGGCCAGCCTAAGGCGAGTGAGGACTTCTTCATCTGTATCTGAATGAAGATTGATCATGCATCCATGGTGTAACAAACTAAGAATAAATCGGACATTAAGAAATAAATCAAAACAAGCTGAGCAATAAATCTTACTGGGAGGAGAACGCGCTTGTAGGCATTTGATTTAAAGTCGCTTTTTGAAAACGTTCCACCAAAAAACGACAGTGTCACCGGCCTTGAGTTCTTTCCTTTTAACAAACTTGCGCCAATGCTTCTGAAACACGAACATGTCGCAACTTACTTGGTGTTTGAACACGAATTCCTCAGTTATTTCTCTTTCCTCGTCTCTGTCATATACTCTGAGCGGAATATCTTGTGGAATATATTCATCATCCCCGACCTGCGTCCAAGATCGAAGGAAACGGTCATCAATATTCCTCCTGTGTATTACCAGTTTACTCTGTCTCTCGTTTACGTCACTAGGCTGGAGCCTCTTTTCAAACAAAAAATTTGCAGCAATGTCCATACTCTGCTCTTATGTGAGTGCAGAAGGAGGAGAGGTTAGAAGTGAATGATACATGGATAGATCTCTCTTTTTATCTTTTTTATAGCCTAAATGCAAGCACTGGAATCTTGATTGTACGTGTTTCCACTGAGATTTTGAAAACCATCACGTCAATCTTTCATCTTAGGATTTAAGTGGCAGGTGTGATCTTGTTGTTGCTGGTGAGAGCAAAAGGACCTTAACTTTATGATTTTGAATCTACATCCAATCAGTTATATTCTTCTACAATTTCTAGAGAAAGCACTTTCAAAGAAAGGACCAATAACCCATGTGACATAGCCCAGGGTGGCGAGGACTAACCCAATCATAGTGGAGGGCAAACTCCTTTCTCAGTGATCGTGAAATTGAAGTTTGATTGAATAGGCTGCACGCGCTCATAATCATTGTCATGGCGTAGACGTCATTGTAATCAAACCCAATCCTTTGACTTCTCCATGTCGCCAAGGATTGCAGCAAGCCCATTGACATCTCCTTCTCCTTTGGTGTTGAAGGTGGCCTAGGATTGCAGCAAGCCCATTGACATCCACTGATATTGTGGACTGTCGACTGATTAAACGGAGTCCCTAAGGAGGCCACGTGGTGATGATTATCGCTATGGCTCCTGGAACGAATTCTTCTTCTGCTCTGTCGTGAATCGTGTCTGCTCAAAGTAAAACAGTCTCTTTTAAAACACTCTAACAACATCTCCAGGCTACTATTGGTATCGCTAGTGAACAGTCTCTTTTAAAACTCTCAACAACATCACCAGTCTCTTTTAAAACTCTCAACAACATCACCAGGATACTATTGGTGGGAGTGGGTTAACTTGGGAGAAATTTTCTTTCCCTAATTATTCTTAGGTCTTTTGGCAATGCGGTTTTTAAATTTTCGATCAATCTAAAATTTTGGTCGAATTTTTTAGCATCTGAATTGGTTTAAAATGAGGCAAAATCTTTAAAATAAGATTCTAAAATACATTTTTATCTTACCCTGAAAAACTAAGTTTTATCCTACCCTGAAAAACTAACTGAATTCAAGTCCATTTTTTTTCATTTTTTATCAAAAAAAACAAATCTGTTTACTCCCAAATTATCCTATTCCCTATTGGTGTCGCTAGTGGGTGAGTACGTGAGGTGACCAGAATTTGGCTATTGATAATGCAAGCCTGATAGTGTACACAATAGCATTAAAGTACAAGCTTTAGTGAGCAGTTGGAAGATAGTGCGAGCCTGATAATTTTTTATTCTAGTTCATCCGCATTCTATGGATTAAAAGTTGTGATTTAATTAATAAGGTGGTTATCATTTTAAAGTGCAATTCACATGATCTCGTTGTCTCATTGAAAACAACTACCATTTTAAGGAACACAAAAACCTTTTGGGTACAAGGTAAAATTGTAATTGGGTATAGTATTTTAGCTTTATGTATGGAGCTAAGCTGAGGTGGATACTTGATACCATATGATCTTTGCCTAGCTTCAACAATGATGGAGCACAAGGGAGAATAGGTATTTTGGGGATATTATAGGGGTTGCAATCAACCTTTTGATCATGGAATAAGAATCTCATATTCTTTGAATGTAAGGAAATAGATTAATGACCATAGACCGAGAGGCATATGGAAGGAGTTGAATTCTTCACCCTTGTGGACTACTAGTGGGTCATTTCAAGTGGCATGGTTTTCTTTGAACAATGGTGAGAGTTAGCCCTCATTTGCAGATAACAACCATTCACATGGTCCTCTTGAACAAGGGTGAGAGTTATCCCTCATTTGCATATAACAACCATTTACATGATTCGACTACAGCCCAGTCATGCCAAAGCTAACAACAAAACTCTATACTACTAAGAGACAAGGTGTTATTGGATAAATCGGTAGGTGCGGACACTAACTGATCTCCCTAGATCCACCTAGATCTAGAAAAAAACACACCAGAACATGACGCTTTCCTTAAGTTTTAAATATTGAATTCACTGACTAAAGAGGGATGAGTGACATACCATTTAAATGCCGCTTCCTCTCGCCATCGCCATCCTAGCTCCGTTCCAACACTCATACAATGATGAACCTGCAAAATAACACAACCAACCAAAGTGATAGTAATAGCATAAAATCAATATAAACCTATGTATGTGATCAAGGAATCACACAATAAAACAAAACAAGCTTTATAGGAAAGAATTATATTACTGTATCATATTAAATATGAAAGAGAGATTACAACCGTGGCCTTGATGTCATAAGATACCTTCCAACTATCCTTCGTTCCCCACACACTTCCATTCCAAGAATTCTGAGAGAACAGATCTGATAATATTCACAATCTATCTTGACAAAGGAAAAACTCAAAGACACTCCACCCAAGCTAATAATTCCAAGCCAAATCTAGCTTAGCCCTTCTCCATGAGAGCTCCTCTCATTTTATAAGATGAAGAGGATAAGGTGAGGAGGTTAGGATGATCCCACTAAATCATGAAAGTGAGTAAGATCCAAACCATTTGGATGCCACCTCACCATGGAAGTTTCTCCTTCTAGAATATTCAAGAAAACGCTCATTTTTCCCATGCGTAAGCATTCTCGCACCCTGCCTATAGAGAAAACTACGAACTCCTCGCAACCTAGCTATGATGTAGCCTGCGATAATCAGGCATTCTCGCACCCTGCCTATATAGCAACCTACGAACATCCTCTTTAATAGGGTTTTTACAAAGGAGAATGCAACTTCTTTTCTTAGGAAAAGTTCTTCTCTCTTCTTTCTTCAAGAACTCAGGCCACTGACCCCTCTGAAGGCAATAGATAGGTTTACATCATTAACGGTCATAGGGATGATGAAAATAATGTGTAACAGAGATCCCCCCAAAGTATGAAGTTAGAACAGAGTGATCGCTGAAATATTTTGTCGAGTGTGTGTAGGGAACAAGGAACAATCGGTCAGAAACCTGCCAACAAACAAGGAAATACAATACAATAATATATCATCATTGAGGTAGGCATTCCCGTACTCAGAATACAAATGACTCAAAGCATAAATGTCGACATGCAAAGATCCATGTCAAGTAAGGCAGATCATGGCCACCAAACATACACTGTGGATCCATATTGATATGACTCAAATCTGAACATAGACACCAAAAATACATTGTGGATCTATGTGTTAAAGACTCAAATTTGAACATAGCCACGGGACATACAATGTGGATCTATGCAACAGTACAAACTGAAAATACTCCAACTCAACCTGAATCTATTAGAAAAGATCCAGGGTCTTCATCTCCACCACTCTATAGTACGAATCTAACCATGAAAATATATGTGTCGAAGTCGAACATGGAAGAAACCACTTGATTACTGGTCATTAGTGTATACCGTTAACAAGTGCAAGGGAAATCACCATTAATGTAAATGACTCCCAAGGTACACTAGTACAATCCAACGAATGTGAATCAATGAGATGAGGTTGAACACTCGACGAAATATTTCGATCAGGGGTCGATAATGAAAACCCACTGTCAAAAGTGAGGAAACCTGCCATTGAGGCATGCAAGTTCCAAGGTACCAATTGGTTTCTAAGTCTAATTCCTAGATAATGAGTTGAATTTGACAGGAAAAGACTCGTCAGAGGAGGGCCTTAATGTATCCCACATCAATGACATGAAACATGTAACAAGATTTGATGTAGATCAGAGTAACAAGTGATTCAGGACTGACTCAGGGATGATCGACACAATAGAAGGCTTTAAGGACTACAGAAAAGGCCGACGCAATAGAAGGATTTTCGGGTTGGACATCTTCTTGAACATATTGACGACACAACAACTGTCTTGGGAACATTGACTCAACAATAAGGATCACAAACTAATTTGTAATATTATAAAGGAGTATGATCAAGAGACAAGTGGTTTTTCCAACCTAGACACAAGGTCAATGAAAGGGTGTCATGTTCAAAAGCGACTCTTCCATGGAATACAGGTTTAAACATATTTCTTTCCCAATTTTTTCCCCCACCATTTCTGGCGAGTACCTCTTTATTTTTACACAAGCTTGAGGATGATAACATATGCTTGTTGATGTAAGATCATCCTTCGGATGAGTCCCTCTGAGTATATTTAACGAAACCTAAGAAGGAGTGGTTCGGTCCCATATGGGTCTTTTGATGTTTGTTTAACAAGTCCAAAGAAAGAAAACTCAAGGGTTTTTCATGTTTAGAGAGTCTGAAAAACACTTAAAGAGAACTCTCTCAGTTCCTTTTTCATAAAGTAGTCTGATGAGACCGAAAAAGTGATAAACTATCGCTCAACAGACATTTTATTCAAATACTTTAATGAGCGTGAAGAGAAAAAGGTCGCTCGACAATCTTTTCATGTTTAGAGAGTCTGAAAAGGGCTTAAAGGGAACTCCAGGGGGTTCCTTTTTCGTATAACCTTTACAAGTCTGAAAAAGTGATAAAAGTATACTCGGTTACATTCTCACTTATTTACGAGCATGAGAAAGAACAAAGACTAAGCTCGGTAATTTATTCTCATGTATTTGTGAGCATGAGAAAGAACAAAGACTAAGCTCGGGATTTTTTTCATTATTACGCAAGCTTTAAAACAAAACAAAACTATGTTTGGTCCTGATTTCATTTTTACACAAGCTCGAACCAGAGGAAACTATGCTTAAGGTATATGGTTTCATTTTTACACAATCTTGAACCATAGAAAAGTATGCTTGCACTTGGTTTCATTTTTACACAAGCTTGGACCATAGAAAACTCTGCTTGCGACTTCCCAATGCATTACATAGGGATGGTTGGTACTTATCCCCCACCTTACAAAGCTAGTGACATAACTTCAACATGAAGTCCAGAGGCTGAGACAAATGCCCCTCAAGCTTCATTTCATCCAACTACAAAGGAGAATGAAATGAAACTTCAAATACTAGATGAAGGACTTGATTCAAATAGAGAGGGGGGAAAACTATTGCATTTTTTAACGAGCTTGACACAGAAACAAGAACTATGCTCATAACCTCCATTTCATTTTTTAACGAGGTTGTCACAGAGATGAAAAAAAAATATCATCGTAAGTGGTTTCATTTTTTAACGAGCTTGAAATCAGAAAACCATGCTCAAGTTCGGTTTCATTTTTTAATGAGCTTGAAACCAGAAAATCATGCTCATAGACCTCTGTTTCATTTTTTAATGAGGTTTCCATAGAGACGAAAAAACTATCCTCGAGTTCTCTCTTCTTGATCATGGATTCCAAGAGGACAATGCTCCAGAAGGACACCATGTCAAGGGACAAAACTCAGTCATGGCTTCCAAGAGGTCTTCATTGGAAGGAAGAAACACACTCTAGAAGGACACCATGTCAAGAGTTGTGACAAGAGTAAAGAGATCAAGCTCTAACGACCCTATCGAAGAGATCACCATGTCAACTACTGGATCTAAGTCATCAGAAGTTGAAGCCATGGGCGACAACGCCACATAATTTACCTGTGGTAGGGGTGATAACGTTGGCATATAAGAACCATTTAGGGAGGTAATCCAGTCAAGATAGATGAATGAAAGTTGATCAAAAGTCACAATCCTTCCATCGCGAGGAAAATATATCACACGAAAAAGAGTGGACACAATAGATTTCATGGCATAGACATAATCCCGCCCAAGAAGTAAAGCGAAATCCAAGGGATCTTGGACTACCATGACATCAACGAAGAAAGTTTTCCCTCCCAAAGTTAAAGGAAACTGAGGAAGGGTCCTTAAATGTTAACTAGTTCTTTTGTTAAAAGATAACAGATTTTGTGTAACCGGTGCAAGCGGAGGATAACCCAAAGCTTGCCAAGCAATAGAGGACAAAATACTAACAGACGAACCTTCATCTATCATTGTTTGAGGAACGTCTCGACCAAAAACCTGTACTGTAATCTGGAAAGGAATGTGAAAGGGAAGACGAGGTCTAGTTAGCATACCCCAATTAAAAAGGATGACTTCATTACTCCAAGGAGGTTCCACGGGAGAAGGAGGAATGCCCCCAAGCACGGTAGATTCTGTGTCAATGAGAAAAACGTGAGAAGTATCGGGTTTACTCTCTAGCGGGAGAGTAGGATCAACCGATGACGAGATCAGATCGACCACTTGGGTTGCATTCTTCAAGGGGAGAATGGGGTCGACAGGCGGAAATAGATTGACCGCTTGGGTGACACTCTCTAACGGGAGAGTGGGATCGACCGAGGATGGGATCAGATCGACCGCTTTAGTTTCACTCTCTGAGGGGAGAGCGGGATTGACCAATGATGGTATCAGATCAACCACTTTGTCAACTGGTTCAACTAAGGATGTGACTATATTGATGACATGATCAACCGGATTGACCGATGAAGGGACCAGAGTGATCATTCCATTAACTATAGGGGGGTTCAGAGAAAGCTTACGGTAAACAGCTGGAAGTTGAGGCTGTGAAACAGTCATGTCTTCTAGTAATTTCGAGGCTTTGTCCATACGAGAACAAAGGTGAGTGAGATGACTCCCTTTGCATAACATACACGGGAACTTGACTCTACTTTTCTTCTTCCCAACCGTATCATGACTGGTTGACGAGGGGTCGTCAGCATGTTGTTAAGAGGCTAATGACATGGGTTGGCGAGGGTGTGTAGACCATGCTTCTATAACCTTGGATAGACCAGGGAAATCCTTAAGAAGATGGCTACCCTTACAAAGCCTAGAAGAGTACTTGGGGTTACGGGTTGTTTGGGTGATCTTGACATCATCAACACTCCCAACACGATTAACAGTAACTGGTTGTTTTCCAACATGTTTAACAATGTTTGGAATCTTTGACCCTTGTTTATCTTTATTCTTCTTAATCTTCCTTTTCTTCTTCTTCTTATTCATCGGGTTACTTGCTTCAGAACTTTCACTCGACAAAGAAGATGAAATGAAAGGCGACCTTGCAAGCGAAGAAGGTGAAGAATACCTTACTGGTGAAGAGGGTGAAGGATCAACATGAGGTTTATGCTTGTTGGGGGAAGTGCTTGTGACTGAAGCACTAACTGCATTCGGGATTACCTGAGTGGAAAACAAACATACTGGTAATCCAATTGTGAGACCTAGAAGGATCAAAGTAGCAATATTTGGAGGACCAATGTTTCCATAAGAAGGAAAAATAAAAGGTTCCCCTAGAGCAGGGGTTCCTTCATTGGTCATTCTGGGAACTGACGCCATTAAATAAATATCCAATCTAGAGTCCTCTAAGGAAATCAAATAGCACACGCTAAAAATATAGTAAGCAAGCAAGCAAACAAAACCTTCTCACAATGAACGCACTAGTTGGTGATGAAATCCAACATCGAGGGAACAATGTAGGAAGGGGATGAGATAGGGCGGGTGGAAAAGTTACGTTGATAACTTACTTAATGGAATTATAGCCTGGTGCAAACTCCCACACATAATCGTGGGTATACCCTCCAAGGAGCCCGAGTGAGTTTGGCCAAAGTCGATTCTAGGTACCATGAAGACTTTCCCTTCCACAGTCACCTCATGTAAAGAACCTAGAGAGATAGGCCACCAAGGTTACCAATTACTACAGTGATGCCTGGGGAAACAGTCGACAGTCCGATCCATGCGCAAGGGCAGGGTATCTAGCCCGAAATCAACTCGAAAGGATTCCACTCATCATTGTGGGTATACCTTCAAATGACCTTGATAATACGCACAATCCCTACACCAAGACCAACAAAGCAGGGTGAGTAACTCTGTCAGTCTCAATGCGACCTCGTGATTGATCCTTGTGTGAGAAGGGCTTCCCAGGAAAAAATGAAGTAAGTGGATTTAACTCTCCCTATCAAAAGATACTATGTTTGTTTGCATCTTTGGAAAGTTATCTTTCACACCTATTCCAAAGCCCTACAACTAATCTAATGTAGGTTTGCTACCAGAAAATATAAAAATATCTAATCAATTTTTATAAGCACTTTATTTTTAAGCCTATTGTTACTCAAAAGGAAAATGGAGTGAACAATATGGTGTTTTGACCGACTCGAAAGTTATGCAAAGAGATGAAGATGCAATCTTTTCATTTTGATGAAAGCTATGCTACGAGAAGGAGAAAACATTTATCATTCTCATATACACAATGTCCCAAAATATATTAAACTCATCAATATCAAGATTCTGAAGAAATGAGAAAAAGGTACTATACACCAATGCAAGGATGCCCCCAATCTAATATAAATCAAGAAATTAAATTATTTTGTTTCAAAAATTTCACGAAAAACAATAATGAACTTTCTTAAAACAAAGAAACCCAAACTAAAAGTTTTCTTTTAAAGCGAACTATTTAGAAGAAATTTGATCTTTCCCTAAACAATTCTAAAGAAAACACATGCTTTGTAATTAAAAAATACTCAAAGCAAGAGACTAATCCTTCAAAACCAAACAAAGCCAATGTGGCTAAAAGCAACTCAAAGAATGTCAAGCAGACTGTAAACAGATCAATATAGGCTCCAAAATCTCAATCCAGCTGATCAAAGAAAAACTGGGTCATCAAAAGATGACAAGACCCAATCCAAAAAAGTTTACAAACAAGTTCGCAGCCTAGCGGTAGAGTACAGTGCGAGAATTAGGTATTCTCGCAGGCTAGACACTGGTAGGGTGCGAGAAATTCGCACTAGATCTAACAACAGGGTGCAAAAATCAATGGTTTTCGCAGGCTGTAGAGAGGTACAATGTAAGAATGTCTGTAATGAAAGAATTTTTTTAAAAAGGACAGGGAATCTAAGTGAACTTCTAGATCCAGAGAGTCTAGATGGATGTCCCACAGACTTAGAAACCAGAAAATAAGCAATCAAAGGAAGGGAAACTAGACTAACTAGGAAAAAATCCGTTCCTCAGTGGAGTCGCCAATTTTGTTATTGGATAAATCGGTAGGTGCAGACACTAACTGATCTCCCTAGATCCACCTAGATCTCTAACAAAACACACCAGAACATGATGCTTTCCTTAAGTTTTAAATATTGAATTCACTGACTAAAGATGGATGGGTGACATACCATTTAAATGTTGCTTCCTCTCGCCATCGCCATCCTAGCTCCATTCCAACACTCATACAATGCTGAACCTGCAAAAGAACACAACCAACCAAAGTGATAGTAATAACATCAACTCAATATAAACCTATGTATGTGATCAAGGAATCATGCAATAAAACACAACAAGCTTTATAGGAAAGAATCATATTACTGTATCATATTAAATGTGAAAGAGAGATTACAACCATGGCCTTGATGTCGTAAGACCCCTTACAACTATCCTTCGTTCCCCACACACTTCCATTCCAAGAATTATGAGAGCACAGATCTGATAATATTCACAATCTATCTTGACAAAGGCAAAACTCAAAGACACTCCACCCAAGATAATAATTCCAAGCCAAATCCAACTTATCTCTTCTCCATGAGAGCTCCTCTCCTTTTATAAGATGAAGAGGATAAGGTGAGGAGGTTAGGATGATCCCACTAAATCATGAAAGCGAGTAAGATCCAAACCATTCAAATTCCACCTCACCATGGAAGTTTCTCCTTCTAGAAGATTCGAGAAAACGCTCGTTTTTCCCATGTGTAAGCATTCTCGCACCCTGCCTATAGAGCAGACTATGAACTCCTCGTGACCTAGCTATGATGCAACCTGCGATAATCAGGCATTCTCGCACCCCGTCTATATAGAAACCTGCGAAAATCCTCTTTAATAGGGTTTTTACAAAGGAAAATGCAACTTCTTTTCTCAGGAAAAGTTCTTCTCTCTTCTTTCTTCAGGAACTCAGGCCACTGACCCCTCTGAAGGAAATAGATAGGTTTACATCATTAACGGTCATAGGGATGACGAAAATAATGTGTAACACAAGGTTATCCCACACCCTTTCTCTTTCAACATTACAATAGGACACGACTCTCTTACAACCTTGGTTTGGTTCCGAACCCAGACTCTAGAACTCTAGCTAACATTTACTCAAAATGGACAATAACAACACAAAACTCGAACCAATTCCAAAAACCATCTGAACCCTTTACAATCATATTCATCACGTATATATAATTCAATTGGGATCTTTGGTTTTGAGACTTCGAATGCCTTCTTTTCTTGGTCTTGTTGTAACTTCTTTCTTCAGGCGAGTGTCGCATTGTCCTTCCAATTGTTTTCGATTTCTTTCTTCATTCTGTTGTCCATCTCCTCTGTAACTTGTGAATTGGGACTATAGAATTCATTTCATAACTTCTATGAACAAAATGAAGGTCCCAACATGGATATTATAACCAAACTAACCTCTAAAAGAAAGGGTCATAAATATGAGTGATTGCTTTTTTTCAATCAAATTTTTTTTTTTAATTTGATCAAAATTTGAAAAAAAAAAACAATTAAATTGTAAATATCAATTATTATAATTGTACACTAAATCTATTTATACATTCAAAAATAAATTATAATTTAATGAAGAAATGTATCACATAATTTAAAAATAAATATAATGTCATCCACTGCCCACTTTAAAAAGAGAAGATCAAAGTTATCAATCGCCAAATTGTCATCGCCTCCCATAATCACCCACTAGCGACACCAATAGTAGCCCAATGATATTGTTGAATGTTTTAAAAGACATAGTTTTACTTTGAGCAGACACGATTCACGAGTCACGATAGAGAGGAAGAAGAATTCGTTCCAGGAGCCATAGCAATCATCATGACCCTGTGGCTTCCTTAGGGACTCGCATGAGTCTTCCTCCATTTAATCAATATTTTTGTACTAATTTTGATCTATTCTTATCTTCACATATGTCAAAATACTAGAATGAATACCTCTCTTATTTCTACTATAACTTTTGTTGGGCTTAACCATTTCTTAAATGATTTATATGTAGCACTAGAAAAGAAGGAAAGCTACGATTTAAAAAAAAAAAATGATCATGTTAAGACCATCTTAGGGTCTTAACATGATCAAGTCTGTGCCAGTCTGGATTAGACTTTATTCCCTACCGTTGGACTATTGGCTACCGTCCACCTTAGAGTCAGTAGGAAATAAGATAGGAAATTTTTTCAAGGCTTCGGATGCAACTTTAAAAGGAAAGTATACCCCATTTGCAAGAATCTGTATTGATATGGATGTCTCGAGGGAAATATCAGAAGAAATATGTCTAGAATTTAGGAATGAGGAATGGATCCAAAGCATGGACTATGAACATATCTTGTTTAGATGCAGGAGATGTCATGAACATGGGAATTTATTGAGGGAATGCTCTTTAAACAAAAAGATGGAGCAAGCTAAAACAAAATAATCCCGGGATGAGGAAGGCTTTGTCTGGACAAACTATAAAGGTAAAGGAAATAGATGAAAAATCAAACCCTCTACATCTGGTAACCCTGAATCAAAGAACTGGGAGTGGAAAAGCAGGGGGAAAGGGAGCCTGGTGAGAAGGAGAAAAATAAGTCAAAGGAGAATCAACAATCTTAGAACACCATCAATACTCACAAAGGATCAACATGAGATAGAAACTCAGAATCAAACACACTAATGCAGGAGGGGGATGGTGATTTCAAAATGATACCAAGTGAGGTCAGAACAAAGGATCCAGATCTACATGACATTTTGAAAAGGGAAGGGATTGACCTACATAATATTCTTGACCAATGGAAAAGACAAGGAATGGACACCATTCCTTCGGATCAACTAGATCACATTCAATATCTCTTCTTAATGAGGGAGGAAGCAAAATCTATAGGAATCAAACACATGCATGGTGGGATAGTCAAATTGGGCATCAAGTCGGGTGAAATCCAACAACCACAATTGCCAAAGCAATCCAAAAGAAGGAAGGGGAGAAAATCCAACAATGTGGCTATGCAGGAACTGGGAGCACTCCTAATTAATTATGGTAAGATTAAATTTTTTTTCCCCACCTCTCCCCCTACTGGTTTAAAATGAAGGTCATTACTTGGAATATAAGAGGCATGAATAGCCCTAGGAAAAAAAAATTCTTAAAAATAAGTTAAAAATGCAAAAACCAAATATTTGTTTTATTCAAGAAATCAAATGTACAACCAAAAAGATTATAAAAATATCTAAGAAAATATGGAACAACTACAATTTTTTAAATATTGATAGTCAAAATTCGGTTAGGGGTGTTCTTACCACATGGAACCCACAAAAAATAGACTTGATCTAGGAAAAAGCCACAAGGAATTATTTATCAGTAATTGTACAAGTTATAGGGAATCCAGACAATGTTATGTGCACCAATGTATATGGACCTCAACTGCTGGAAGATAAGAAAATAATGATAACAGGCTTAGAAAACCTTAGAGAGAGAAATATGAACCCTCACTGGATTTTAGTAGGTGATTTTAATACAATAGTCACTGTGGCTGAGAAAAAAGGGGGAGTCCAAAGATTGGATAGAGATGTGGAGATCTTCTAAGTCTTTATAGAAAAAAAAATTAGTGGATATTAGAACGAGTAATGGGCTTTTCACTTGGAACAACAGAAGATCTTTGCATCACCAAGTACCCTCAAGATTAGACAGATTTTTAATCTCGGATTCAATCATAATGCAAGGTATAGATATGGAAGGCAACATCCTTCCTTGGGGAGGCTCAGACCATTGGCTAGTTCTGCTGGAAGCAAACTTCCAGGGAACCCTAAAAAATAGGCCTTTTCCATTTTGAGTGCTTTTGGATAGAGCACCGAACCTTCAAGGAGAATATCAACCTTTGGTGGAAAGAGGACATCCATGTACAAGGGACAAAAATGTATAGATTTCAAGTCAGACTAAAACATATAAAGAAAAAATTAAAGAAATGGAATCAAGAAGTCTTTGGAAACATAGACCAAGCAAAAAAATATCTCGAAGAAAAAATGGGTCAGATTCAACAAATATGCATTCAAGAAGGCTACAATGAGGAGAGGAAAAAGGAGGAGAGCCATTTTCATTGGGAATGAGAGAAAATATGTAAGCAAGAGGAAATTCTTTGGAGACATAAATCCAGAGTTCAATGGTGAAAGGAAGGGGAGAAAAACACAAAGTTCCTCCATAGGTCGACAATATCTTGAAGAACTCAAAATAGAATCTTGAAAATCCGAGATCATGATGGAATAGAGAGAGAATCCCATCAGGAAATCGAAAAATCTCTAGTTAAGCACTTTCAGGGCATAGCCATAGAACCCAACCTAGACTGGTCAGATGTAATCCAAAGAATTGTGAGGCATATTCCTAGACTAGTAACTGAGGAGCATAAACAAAATTTAAGGAAACCAAGATCACCAGAAGAAATTGACCAAGCAGTCCAGGAGATGCCAAATGGAAAGGTCTCAGGCTCTGATGGCTTCATTGTGGATTTCTTCAAATCTTTTTGGGATGTGGTTAAACAAGATATTTATGATATAGTGGAAGACTCGAGACATTCATCCTCCATCCTTAAAGCTCTGAAATCTACCTTCATTAATATGATCCCCAAAGAAAATGAGGGGAGGACTCTAGATCATTTTAGACCGATAGCTCTTTGCAATGTGGTGTATAAGATTATCTCAAAAGTGATAGAAAATACACTGAAACCCATCCTCCCCATATTGGTCTCAAGGGAATAGTCAGGCTTTGTGGAGAGTAGGAAAATTCTGGACAACATTATTCAAGCTCATGAAATAATCCACACTTTGAAAAGTAGGAAAAAATATGGCATGATAATACAACTGGATTTCGCCAAAGCTTATGACAAATTAAGTTGGCATTATATGACTAAAAGAATGGAAGCCTATAGTTTTGATAATCATTTGATACAATGGGTAATGACCTTGGTATCCACGACAAGTTTTTCTATTCTAGTCAATGGATCTCCATCCAAACCTTTCTACCCTTCCAGGGACCTCAGACAAGGGGACCCTTTATCCCCCTTCCTATTTATTTTTATGATGGAGGGGTTGAGTCGAACTATAAAAGATGCAACTGAAGAAGGAACTATAAAAGGTTTACAACTGTATGAATATTGTCCTACAACCACACATAAAAAATATGTGGATGACACAATGCTACATGGGATTCCAACAGTCTCGGAGGAAACAACTTAGCTGATTTTGGAGAAGCCTCGGGTACTTAAATAAATTACTCAAAATATATGATGTACATCTTCAACACGAACATTGCAGTTCAAAGGAACCTTTCAAATATCACAGGCTTTGAGAGAAAGACTCTCCCCATGAAGTATTTTTGCATCCCCCTAACGGACAAGGAAGGTAAGAATACAACTTGGGAAAGTATAATAATCAAATTGCAAGACAGGGTCAAAAGATGGACCTATCGATCCCTAAATTTTGTAGGTCATCTAATCCTCATGAAGACGGTTTTACAAGCTATTCCAGCTTATTTACTGTCAGTTTTCCCAGTCCCAAAAGTAATATTACAAAAAATCATATCTCTATAGAGGAATTCCTTGTGGAGAGGAGCAGAGGATAAGAAGAAATGGGCTCTAGTAGCCTGGGAGAAATTATGCTGGCCAAAAAGAAAGGGTGGACTTGGTTTGCAAGACCCACAAACAACAAATGATGCTTATGGGGCAAAAATTTGGTGGAGATAGGTCAAAGAAAGATCAGTTCTATGGGCCAATCTATGGAGAGAAAAATACGCCCCAAAAAATTCCCCTCGGGACCTTATCCGATTCATTGGTATAGGAGATGGATCGGCTATATGGAATTTAGCTTGGAGAAATAAAAACTAGATTATAAATCATAGTTTCTGGGAAATTAGGAAGGGTCAAACTGCAATATTTTGGGAAGATGCTTGGAAGCATGATCCTAGGATGGAAAACCAAGACAGAGAAGGCATTAAACAAGAGATGCCTAGGCAAGGAAAAATAAAAGTAGGCCAATATTGGAAACAAAGGGATAATATCTCAAAATGGAGAACTGGGATAACATCTCAACATACCTTCTCCTCATGACCAACAGATCCACAATGAAGACAAGGTTTGGACTCCGCCTTAGGCGGGCTTCCTGAAACTACATTTCGATGGAGCATCCAAAGGTAATCCCAAAAAGGCAGGTGCGGGAGGAGTGATCAGAGATAGCAGTGGAAAAATCATTTGCCTTTATGTAGTAAGTATTGGTAACACAACAAATAATATAGTTGAGTTCGGAGCATTGGAATAGGATCTTGAGATTATGATAAGAGAAGGCCATGTAAACGTCACGGTTGAGGGAGACTCGACTCTGGTAATAAGGATAGTGTAATGAATTCATTGTGGAACCAACATTGGCAAGGTAATAAAACATTGGTGCCTAGCTCAAATCCTCCAAATAATTCAGAAGCACCTACAAACTTTGTTTACTATTGAATTCAAATGGGTAATAAGGTCGGAAAATGATTTGGCAGATAGGTTAGCCAACAAGGGAGTGAACTGGGATGGCGATTTACTAGATGATGCATGGACTCAGATCCTAGTGAGACAACTTAAATCGGATTGTGAACACCTGACAACACAAGATCAATGTGGTAGCTACTGGGAAGACAGAGACATCGACGAGAGCAAGTGTCATGCAGGACTAGCATGGGACCCAGAGGAATTATGAGTAACTGACCACTTGGCTTTCAGTTATCATGCTATGATTGGACATGAAAGGGAAGTTAAGGCATCTGGCATTACAAGCTAGCAGGGAGTTGGATGAGGGAAAATGGGATGTTAGTTTAGTAAGTAGGCATAGTATTCATGAGAAGAAGAGGAGAGCAAATATGGAGGATAGTGCAGTGCAGAATACACTGCCAAGGGATAGGATGGTGCTAAAAGAGAAAAGATGCAGAGCCCGTGTTAGGAGAAGAGATGGTCGAAGAGACAAAGGATGGATAATGGCATCAGGGGCCACGCCTGGTTTTCAGTGCATCTGTAGCCACCACCTTAAGGGAGATTCATTAGGTGATACAAACAATCATGCCAGAGGCTGTTATATGTCGAGCATTGAGGGGTTCGCCTCTTTTTGTTACTCTAGTTCTGCGTTTCTTTTGTTAAGAGGGCGGTGCAGGGATATGAACTCGAAGAGAGTCAGAGGCCAAGAGGAAGGAAAGGTAAGTAAGATGGCACACATGAAATACACCGCAAGAAAGGGTAGCCCACTAGGGGAATCCAAACCAGAAAGCTCACGAAAAAAAACTAGGATTGAGAATGCAACAAGGGATGTTGCGATGATGTATCAAGCTACTTGCCACAGAAAGGAAAAGAAGTTGTGGAAAATTGGGAGGAGTAGCTTAAGTTTGAGTGGGAAAGCAAGGAGAAAAACGAGGAGGTTGATTGGATAATAGATACGGGGACCACTCGAACTCGAGAGACCCTCTATCACAAAACTCTTGAGATGGCATGGTACACAAAGGTGTTAATTGGCAAAGTTAAGGCAGACCGAGAGGAGACTCTCAAGGAAGACCAGCATGAGATGAAGGCACTGTTGGAAGATATCCAACACTGCATTAGTGGGCTGGAGACCATAGTAAAGTTGCTGGTAGAAATTGAGAAAACCTAGCAGAGAAAGTAGGAGAGACTGGCATGTTAGTTCCACCCATACCTCAGATATGTCCATCATCTGGACATAACACATGTGGATGACCATAGCGTACTAGCTTAGATTCGAAAGTTCTGGGTAGCATCATCCAAGGAGGACAATAAAAATCAAGCCGGAGGAGCAGCGGATAATCCCCAGGTTCTCTAGTTTAGGAATTTCTTAGATCAAAGTTCTGGCATTGCTAACGAGGTGTTAGCTGTTATAAGTGGCTAAGTGTATAAGGTTCTTAAGACTCTTAGAAGTTTAAGTTTCATTTTTATCAGGAATAGCGGATTCTTAGCCTCTAATCTTCATAAATACTGGGCAAAAAAAGTGAAGCTATTACGGGGCACTTCTTTTTGTATTATATTTTTGGAAAAGTAATATAGATTCCTATACTGACTTATGAAAAAAAAGACCCTCTTAGCCTCTCACTCTAATGGATCTATGCTCCTTTGTGTCTTTCTTATTTTTCTTTTGAAGGTGACAAAACCTATTATGATTAGGTTTTCAATAGTAAGTGAAGACAACCATCAATGGTTGTTATCTGCAAATGAGAGCTAACTCTCACGATTGTTAAGGAAAACCACACTACTTGAAATGACTCAGAGGTAGTCCATAAGAGTGTAGACTTCAACTCCTTCCATATACCTTTCAATGTGGAGTCATTAACCTATTTCCTTGCATTCAAGGAAGATGAGATTCTAGCTAATCATAAAAAAATAAATTAGATCTTATTAAAGTACCACAAGATTGATTTCAACCCCCTCCATTTAATTAGTGGATGTCAATGAGCTGGCTGCAATCCTTGGCCACCTTCAACACCAAAACATCCAACATCAAGGATTGGGTTTGATTACAATGACGTCTATGTCCTTCCGACCTCTATGACGTCGATGGAGAAGTCAAGGATTGGGTTTGATTATGAGCGCGTGCAGCCCATTCAATCAACCTTCAATGTTTAACCGTACATTTCAATCACACTTTTATGTTTTGAGTATGATTGGGGTACGCAATTGTCGGCTGCTGCGTAGGTTAAGTAGAGAGCAAACAGACTTGTTTTTTCCCATTTCTCTGTCTCATTTTAAACCAATCTATATGCTCATGCTATGACCTCCCATTTCTTTGTCCCATTTTAAACCAATCTATGTGCTCATGCTATGACTGAGTACGTTAAGTAGAAAGCAAACAGACTTGTTTTTTCCCTATTTCTTTGTATGACTGAGTACGTTGAGTACGTTAAGTGGAAAGATTACTCTGAGCTAACCCACTCCGCCGCCTGATTTCACTTTCACTACTATCACGATCACTTCCACTGTGGAGAAAGAAGGAGCTTGCCCTCCACGATGATTGGGTTAGTCCTCGCCGGCCTGGGCTATGTCACATGGGTCATTGGTCCTTTCTTTGAAAGTGTTGTAAAGAAATTGCAGAAGAATGTAACTAATTGTTGGATGTATGTTCAAAATCATAAAGTTAAGGTCCTTTTGCTCTCACCAGCAACAACAAGATCACACCTGGGACCTCTCCATGTCCACACTTCCTTATCTCTTCCGTATCTCTTGGACGAAGGACTGGATTGATGAAGTTATTCAAGAAAATATTCCACTCACAGTATATGGCAGGGACGAGGGAAGAGTAAGAGATGAGAAATTCGTGTTGAAATACCAGACAAGTTGTAAAACTTATGTATTTCAAAAGGACTGACGCGAGTTTGTTAGAAGGAAAGAACTGAAGAATGGTGACACTGTCAGTTTTTGGTGGAACATTTTCGAAAAGCAACTTGAAATTAAATGCGTAAAAATGCCTGCTCCTCCCAGTAAGATTTATTTCTCAGGTTGTTTTAATTTATTTCTTCATCGATTTATTGTTATTTTGTTACGCCATGAATGAACGATCAATATTCGTTTGTTTTGAATGGTCGGTTGGGTGCAGCATGTTCACATACCGAGGAAGAAGTCCCCACTCGCCTTCTCCTTGGCTGAACCGCAGTTTACAACATTATACTATGCGACCTAGAGACAGGGTATAGAAATAGTTAGAGTCTATAGTATGCAAGCTATACATAGAGTCTACAGTATGCTTTCATGGACTTTCTATCCACAAAGATGTGTTTTCACCTATGTTTGATAGATGTGTTTACTTAGGTTAACAGTGCATGTCAATATTATTCGTAGAAGATGGTGGAATATGTTGTTTATCATGATATTTTATATCATTTAATTGCGTTTATCTTGGATAGTTGGGAGGAATGATTGTTATTCTCCTTAATAGGATTCAATTTCTGTAAATGACATGTTGAACTTGTAATGATTTTTTGTTTATTTTGAAGTACAATATTTTTAGTTGTATTATGTTATTTATCATGATATTTTAGATCATGCTTAATATATATATTAATATTTGGTTTTAATTGGGTTTATCTTGAATGATTGAAAGGAATGATTATTATTCTCCTCATCAAAGTTCAATTCCCTTAAATAACATGTTGAGCTTGTAATGACTTCTTATTTATTTTAAAGTACAATATTTTCAATTACATTGTAATTATGACAATTTCGATACATTCAAATATCATCAATCATATTTAAATATGATGAAACTACAAAATTAAGAGTATTACAATTGACTCACTAATTTTAAACAAAGTATTTTAATAAAACGGTTAAACATAACATGAATTGGTTGGAAATCAATCTATACTCAACTTTTCATTAAAAAATTAAATAATTATAAACCCTTCAAATTTAATAAGGCAACCAAATACTTTTTTTTCTTCCCTAGTTAAACCACAAAACCTTCAAATTTATTAAATTAACTGATTTTTTTTCTTCCATAATTAAACTATATATTTTGTAGTTGTTTTAAAAATGACACCATGACCTGCCTTTTAAAATATTAACTATTTATTAATTTAATCATGACCTTTACCCCCAAACAACTCCACATGATTGGAATAAAAAATTATCTCTCGAAATTTTTTAAGTCCCAATGCTCCCTTTTAATTCCGTTTTAACCATTTTAGAGTCCAGAAAAACTTGGAGTATCAATGCCTCTTACCGAAGCCCGCTTAAGAAGATTGAGAATAGCTTGTATTTCTGCAAAGTTGTTTGTTCCTCTACCTGTTCTTGTCCCGAAAGAATAAGAAAGATAATCAGAAATGAAAATAACTCTACCAACCCCACATGGCCAAGGGTTTTGCTTAAAATATCCATAAATGAATTTTATGCTATGATAAACATTCAAAGAAGAGAGATTTCCCTTCAAAGATCACATTCCTTGTGAGCCAAAGTGCCCAATAAATAATAAATAATAAATAATTTAAGGTAAAGCTCCATGGTTGACAAGGAAGACGTTGTCCATCTTGAATAGTTCATTTATTTTTAGTCCCTTACTAGCATTATAGTTTTCATTGTGCTAATTAATTTGCAAAGTTTTCCTATAGTTGTCCCCCAAGTCAATTATTTTGCAAAGTTTTCCTAAAGTCTGCAATGTGAATTTTCAAAGTATAGTGATTCTAAATCTACTTACTTTTTCCGAATGAGAATCACCATTCGAAACTGTGGGAGTCTCATAATCACCAAGATAATAATTACTTAAGAAATGGGCATCACCAATTCTAGTTGAACGATGGTTATTGAAGGAAAATGGGGATATGCAAATGCAGAAGGAAAATTGCATGCATTTAGGCTTAGGTAATTCTACATTCGAAAGGAAAATTGAAAGATTTCAAATGTGGTCTATCCTTATGCTGAAAAGGAATTGGAGAGCTATCCTAAAGGGGACTAAAATCAATGAAGGAAGATTATATTTAATCAAATTGTGAAACATATACTCCTTGAATTTAATAGTAAGCAATCCTCTATATGCATAATTTTAAATGATGACAAATTTTTAAACAAGAACCCATGCATTTAAATTCAACATGTGATGAATGCAATGCTTTTAATCTAAAAATAACATTTCAAATGTGCAATTTTAGAAAATGAGAATTTTCAACATGATTACTTGTTGATGCTTAGAGATTACACATCCCCTACCTGTCAGAGTACATATGCAATGAAAACTCGTTCTCGTGCATAATATTGAAAAAGTTGTTGCTCTCAACCATCTTATGTGTAATTTCATCACACAAATTTCTCCACACAAAAAAATGCTATAACCCATAGGGTTGCACATCTACGAATTCCTTCTTTTCTATTACACAACCATGCCTTCTCCCTTGTATCACAAGCAAACAAACACTTGAGAACACCAATTTGTACTAACAAGTCTACGTCACATTCTATTGCTGCAACTTGAGGAGTTTCATCCATTCCTTCTGTTGCAACTCACAAGTTTCTTGTCTTGCAACTCGGGGGTTTCTTGTGTTGCAACTAGAGGGTTGCAACCTACATACTACATTCTGCAGTAGTTATATTCAAAACCTCTCCATGCTACCTTCACATCAACATCACTCTTCAAGTTGTGCAACCCAATCCTGTAATCAATTGTTAGCTTATAAACTAGGGAAACATCCCCATATGTAGACTTCTTAAGTCTATGGGACATGGACACACTTAAATGTGATCATAGATAACTCTCTATGCTCATATTCTTATTCAAACAACAACGCTCATTCTCATGAGCATCTTACATTGAGCTCTCACAACAACAATGGACTTCTCAGTCCCATGATCAAGGGTTAGTTCATAACCTAGTGATCTTCCCTTATATGAAGAGAACCATTAGTCCATACATGACTTTTCCAAATATTATGTGCCCACCTACAGGAAATCACCAATCCAATCACAACCTTCTACAAACCCATGCCGACCTACACAATGTTATCACGATGGAACTATACTCTACTATGATTTAATCATTCAACAATAGAATTTAAATTTCACCCATTCATGCCATTACCACATCAATATAACATCATACATGATTCATTCATACACATAAGGTTTAAACCTGCAAACCCTAATTATTTTATTCATTTTCATATTGAATAAATTGCATAGGATCCATGGTTGCATATGAGATTACAATTTAGTTGGGTTGTTATGCCAGAGGCCCGTAGAAATCTCAACCATTTATCTCCCCCTTCCTTGCGTGATCGTTCTCTTTTCTTGCAAGATTTCTTTCTCTAGCTACTTTACTTTGTGTTTATTTACCTTTCAGAAATTGTTCCCCTTCATCTTCTGAATGGAATCTTCATGCACTTTCATATTCCGCTTTGGATTCGCCCTCTTCTCAGGGATTCTTATCCTACAACATGACCTTCTAGATTCCACACAACAATGCCCTCCTCTTCAACACATCCTCTCCTTTTGTAACAGTTCACCTTCTCCCAAGTTTACTTCATGAAACACATGGCCAATATCCACGTCTCCTCCCACACACTTTTTCTATGTAGAGACATGCCAATCCCAAAGAAACATGTCCATGCATACATCCTGTAGCAATGTCCCCATTTTCTCCACTATCACAATTTGCAGCATTATTATAATATGCAACAATGTTGTCAAATCCTGCAACCACCTTCATCGTGGCATCCCTAGGAAAAATTCGATGCTCCTGCACCAAACTCCCTAGGTTTTAAAGAAAACATTCCCTCATGCTTATGAGGTAAACCATTCACATCTACATCTTCCCAATGAAACTTTCATCACTGTTGCACTCCTAACTCTACAATCCTTATTTCCATACATTCCAATCGACAAGAATTCTTCTTCTACTGCACATTCTTTCTTCCAACTCATTGTTTTACATTGTTGCACATCCATTTGCAACAACAAAACAATACTCTCATCATGGAGATTTGGAATTTCCATCGCATTCCTGATGCAACTCACCTTTTGATATTACCACCCTCTCTATCTCTCTTCCTCCATCGGCACAAGCACTAGCCAAGTGCTCCTAAGTTATGCATCACCTGCACAACTCGATCTGACTCACGTACCATCTAGGAAATCCCACAACCATTTTTCATGTAGTGTACAAAGTGTCTTGGATGTAGCCATCCACTCATGCTCGAAGTCACACAACATGGAGTCACATTCTCTGATGCTACACCTCCTTTAACTCAATCCACAACCACATGTAGATTTCCTTAGTCGATGATTCTATCAACATATTCACATTCTTGACAAATTATCAGAGACATACCTTCAAGATCCTTCTTCTTCATGCAACACTTCCACACTTGATCCTCAACAATATTCAATCCTTCTAACATTCCTCTGCAACATGTCTTCTTCCTCAAGAGATTTGAAATATTCTCTCTATCTCTATCAACAACATATTCATAACCTTCGTCATCTTCGAGACTATAACTTCATCCATATTCAACTCAACAACTTCATTCATGCTTTCTCTTAGGTCCCTTATCTTTGCATCTTAATATCCTACTTGGGAATTCTCTTTGGACATATTCATCATCTGCAACCTCTGTGATTATGTAATTGTTTTAATATCTATAAATTCCTTCTATTGCATCTTCTTCTCAACAAAGTACATTCACTTCAATCTGCAACCACAAATTTTAATTCTTCCCACAAGAAAGAAAATAACATATTAAGGGAAAACAATAATTCCATCTTCACTTCCTCCTTTTATTCATTACATCTAACACAACGACATGTGCACCTATTTTCCACTACTATAATTTTTTGCATATCTGTTCATCCTCATTTATTTTGGATTTAGGTCCACTCTAAATATCTAGCTACCATCTGACAAAAATGCACTCACTACTACCAACATGTTTCTCAGAACATATGAGCCCAGTCTCCAACACATGAAACTTTCTAACTGCATTTTCTCTAGAAACCTACTCATGTTGTCAAAAATCACACATTACAGGCTCATTTCTAGGGACTATGCTTTCATCTAAAGATAAAAATCATGGATAACCACCACCACAACTGCCATATCATGAATCCTCTCATGACCCATGCTATCTCTTTCATCTCAAGAGAATAGTCATGGATAAATTCCACCACAACTACCGTCTATCTCTAACAACCATTTATCTCAAACACTATCTTCCTTCTCACCAACAACCTTCTGGAATTTTCTTCATGCAACTTTTTGTTCTTGGATTTATTCTTCTTATTGTAGTTTCAATATTTTCTCATTTAACAACTTCACTCCGACACCTTGTACCACTCCATCATCTCCAATTCTTCTCACTCTTGGTTCCTGAACCTCCTCGACCTGCTCATCTTTATGGAGAAATCCTTGAGACTTGTTTTGTAGCCCTTATCCATACTACCCTTCACAATCCTTTTCTCTAGCATTGCCTCCCATCACTCTTCTTTCAGTAACACAATATGAAACAACATTCTCCCAGGTCTTCTTGATACCATGTTTACAGAGGGAGACTATTAGGAAACCAATCCTTAGGAGTGCAAATAATCCTTAGGAGCATAACCAATCTCACACCCTTGCAACTAATTTCATCCCAAGATGAAATTAACTTGATACCTTTGCAGATTCTTCCATCCTAGAGATGAAACTTACCCCAATAACCTTTTATAGTCTTTCACCCAAAAGATGAACCTTGTTATGATACCACGTTGTGTAGGGAGATTACACACCCCCTGCTCATCAGAGTACATATGAAGCAAAGACTTGTTCTTGTTAGTCAGTTCAATTGATTGAACTTTACTACATTAAATCCATCAATCCGAGATTCGTAAACTGAGGAAGTGCATACACTATATATGTAGGATTTAGTTTATGTCATATTTCTAAATTAACACTATGCAATACAAACTACTCATTGTTTTTCTACATAAACAAAATTACCGCACTGCTACAGAAACATAGTAAATGCATTACTACATAAACATAACTAATGCAAAGCTATAGAAATTATTCCAGGCACTTGAATCTATTATCCTAGTGAACTATCATTTGTAATGTTGTTACACTCTTTCAATCATTAGGTGCAATGAAGGTTTTTGTAGTCAAAATAGGACAATCTTTATTCAATTAACAATTTTGTGCACTAGTATTTATGAAGTATTTAAAAACATAGTTCATAAATTAAATTGAAATATTATGAGAAATGAATGATAGTAATCAAAATCACATTGTTTCTAAATCAAAAGAAATCTAATTAAACTTGAAGAAACGTATACCTCACACAGGGGGCCCTCCTAGTTTGGTTGACAATATTGAGAAATTCTACTAAACTAAACTATGAATTAAAACTCACAATGCATAAGATTGGACAATCAACTAGAATTTGTATTAATTCAAAATCAACAAAGTAACATTACAATGGTTATATATCATATCATATCATCCCTCATGGGGTTTTAAGATGGAGTATTTATAAATTACAATGATATATTTTAAATATAAAACTTACATATCTCTATAATAGATTTATCTAGAAAACAGAGCACATGTATTTTACAAATAAGATATAATATAATCGTGGCTAGATGAGATAACTTCGATGACCCATGAAGAGATAATTTCATGACAATGATGCATGAAATTATCCCACTCGATTTTGTTGACAAATGATTTGGCGTTGAATCAGCTTGGGTGCTCTACCACTGTATTCTGCGTTGACCTAAAGTTTTACCTTACTCCCACATTCACCTTGCTAGCTTAGAATCTCAATTGGCAGGTAAGAAACCATCTAGTGATGATTTCAAACCTCATCCAAGTCACGATTTATTCCTGGGAAGCACGTAACCATGCAAAGCTACGATTCTACTATATAATGTTCAGTTTCTACAAAAAAATAAAGTTGCTATAGAATATGTGATTCTTTAGCGACTTATTAATATAATTAATTTCATACTAATTTGCATAAGGAGAGGTGAAAACATTCAAGAGTAGATGAATTTTCCTTGAATGTGTCATTTGATATACATATCATGTAGCTAGGGAAATAACCATGACAAAATAGGTGATAATAGAGTGCAAGAGGGTCTAGAGTCATAGATTGAGAAAACATTTTAAGCATGGAAGTGACAAAAAGAGTTATATTAGAGTACCTACGATATCCCCCACATGGAATATGTTGCATGTCCTCATGGAAAAAAATTCTTTGTTCCTAAAATATTTACTCCATTCTTGAAATCTTCAAAACAATTCAAAATTGTTGATCCCAAGATCTTAAACCCTTTCTGTGGTGTCTATTAAATATCCAGACCAGATGATGAAGCCTAGATCTTCCTCTTAGATTCATTGAGTTTAATATTCAGTCTTCAATTTCTAATTTTAACTTGTTGGTTGTGGGTGTACCATTTTCTAGCTTTCTTGATTAGCAATTTCATTTTTTCTTCAAGATGTATATTTTCCCTCTATAGCCTAGAAATATTAGTCTTCAATGTTTCATTCTCAGTTTTGATATGTTTATGAGCAATTCTAGCTCGTGAATCTCTTATTTTAGCTTCTTGACTTTACTAACTCATTTCAATATCTTTGAGGATGAAGGCACTGAATCTGGAACTGCTTCTTTCTCAATTTTAATGGTTGTGCGAACCTAAGTTTCCTGATTCATAGGCTCGTCAAAATTCATAGTTGAATATTCATCAAGCTTTGAAAACCTTCCCCTGTTTCTTAGACTTGGTGAAGGACTGATGGGCTTCTCATTGAAATTCCTATGAATTTCCTTCATCTGAATGTTGCTATGTTGTTCTTTGTCTGATTCTTTGAGCTCAATTGTCTCCTTTTCTTAAATTATGTTTTTGTCATCCTATTGTGTATTTAAACTTCTAGTCATGCTTCTTTTGGTTTGACACCCCATAGTCCCTACCTTCCTTTTCTTAATTAAATCCATAATCTCTTCCTTCTATTCAAATTCATGGAATTTCAAACCCTTATCCTCCATTTCAATTTTAGGATTTAAAACCCTTTCCTCAATTTTTTCGGGTTTCTTTGCTAATTTTCTCTTGGGTCAACCTTTTGGTGAACTCAATTCAAGGTTTGAACCCCTGGCCTTCTTCTCTATCTCTGGTTTCAAATTTATTGTCTCATGAACCTTAGTTGTGCTGACCCTGCGTTTCGAACCCCTAATCCCCTATTTAGTTGGCACTTCCATGAATTGATTTCCTACTAAAAAATGTTCCTAACTATCATTCTTCTCATGTAGTCTATCTTCGACTATAATCTAGACTAAACCAAAATGAAAAAAACTTTTGTCCAAGTTCCTAGGGTTTTGTTGAATACTTAGTGCCATATTTTTCAAAATGCTTAACAAGTAAAATGGCAAATTGATTTCCTGACCTTTTATGAAGTGAAACAATAAGCATAGATTGTAGAAAATCACAAGGCCACACCCTCCCTCATAGGTAAAATACTTCTAAATAATATACAAATTGTCTCTCCATTTATTTTTCGACACTTTCCGTGGAATTACCTTATTCCGGTTCAAGGCTTGTTCAAGATCTTTGAGAAACTCTTTCCATAAATATCCCTTCATATTCTGATTTTTGAATCACATCTCCCCACGTTTTGGTAATCCAGTAGCTTGCGCGATAAAATCTTCTGAAAACTGTAACTCAAGATCTCCAATCTCGGCTTGAGTTCGATCAAACAAATCAACAAACTCTTTTGATATATGTTTGTCATAGCCTTTAAATTTATGTAAAAATGATAGCCATCCCACCTTTCTAAACCTCCTATGGCATTTTGGATATGCATCCAAAAGATCTGCACTAACTGGTTCATGCCTGATTACTAGTCCCATGCTCAATCTGCAATGTTAGAGGAGATGTTGGTCTTGAAATCACTCTTAGTCACAATGAATATGGAGAGGAATGATACTGACACTATATCAAATTTGGACAAAGGAAGAATTTGGGAAATGGTCTGGTTTATGATTATGCTTGTCACTTGAATGATGAAAAACGATCATTTTGATAGAAATGTTGATTTCCAAGGAATAATTCTAGTGCTTATACTCATAAATGATTTAGGTCATAGCTTAGGAAATATTGAATTAATTAACACTTTAATAAATCATATCGAAATAAAATTTCGATATATATATATATATATATATATATAT
>ML780205.1:190292-207327 GCA_009831015.1 Picea engelmannii
ATAGATTGTTTAGAGGACAATTCCTTTGCACAACAAAATTTAAACCTCATATAGTTTGGCTAACAAAACCATCATTTTTTGCAACACTACTCATATATACATAAATATAGTTTCCAAGAAACCAAAAAGTAACTTTCCCCTCAGGCTTATAAGATCGACTTGTTATGGGATGCTTGTTTGACATACCTACAACAAACCCAACCCTCTTGTTGATTAACATGTTGAAAAATTGGTTCATTGAAGCTCATTCTCCCTTTGTTGATCAATTATCTAGGTTATTTCTCTACTTGTGGATGCAAGTAAGACCCCCTATGTCTCATATTTTAATAACATAGGCCACTCCTATGATGTAACAATTTTTCAACATGTTAATCAACATGGCCAAACGCACAAAGATCCGTAACGAAACACACGAAGAGCCTGGCCAAGGTTGGGTGACCAAGGGAAAGACAAGGCGAGTTGGCAAGAGGGGCACCCAAATGCATGTTAATTGTGCATGCGAAAGGTCTCAAATACCTTCTCATGAAAATTATGTAGTTGAAAGCTCCACTCTGAAAGGTAAAAATAGCAAAGAGAAGGATGTGTTTCCTGATGGTTGGACATTGGAGACAAATACACATATCACACTTCTATGTACATTAAATATCTCTCCACTGCAAGCCAGTCCTTTTAATGTTTCAGAAAAGGCTAAGATTCAAGTTGTTGCAGAGTCAAATTTTGCATCAAAAGAGCTAAGCGGTGCATCTATAATCAATTTTTTACCATCAAGTATGGCTTTTTCTGTAGATGATCTCCTTTTTTTTGATCACTTGGAAACTAGTGGATTGAAGCCTGAGAAAATGGAGATGATAGCAGACAACATTTTAGGCAAGTCTGGAATGATGAGCCAGGATGGAATATTGACTATAGTACAATGAGTGTTGCACATTTGGGTTACTATTTTTTATGTTCATGGTGGAGGGGTGGATCTTATATATCCCATCATGAAAATGAGATGGCTCAGATATCTACTGCTTGTAATGACAACATTGTGCCTTATTGGATTCATAATGTCTTTGTAATAGTTGGTGCTGAAAATATGTCTGAATCTTTAGAAAACTATTTCACACTTCACTTTGAAGGACTGTGAAGACTGTCTTTGGTTTTCAAAAGCAAGCTGAGGAAGTCCTATAAGACCCAGAGACACTCGAAAATGTTGTAAATCTTGCAAAAAGGTCTCTGTAATGAATTTCCATCTGATTTAAATACAAAGGATTATGTAATGGAAACAACAACAATGATTTGCAGTATAATCTAGGTATAGGCAGAAATACCCCTTAGTTGATGCAGGTAGATTAAGCTTCAGGAGATGTTGAGTATGCATTAGTAAACATTGTGGAATGATACTTTTATTTTGAAGCAAGATGCAATGAAGAGGGCTATTTAAGAAAGCCATTGAATTTTTGTTGGGAATTATGTTTATATTTTGTATAAGTTTGACTATAACATTGACCAAACTAGGATCCATCCCTTTTCTTTTCATTTGACAAGGAGTTTTAGGGCATCCCTGACATGCCAATTTTGGGCTTAACTAACAATGGTTGCCTTTCACAACACTATGCTTACATAATAAATACTACCCAACTTAACCTGCAAAGGCGTTTTTTCCCACTTGTTCTTTAGCTAAAGTTGAGGGTCCATTTGAAATTGTCAAAACTATCCAAATATCACAATTCCCATCATTCTTATTTCTTGCACAAAAATCCCAAAGCAAGTGAAGGCCAACAAGCCTCTACCACACCCATTGAGTCACCCTTGAGTCAATTATATTGCTTCGATGTTAACTAATCTTCTAATTCCCTTTGAAATGAAGAGCCCAATTCTTGAATAAAGGTAAGAGCATGAGCTAGAAATTTCTTGAATACATCTAACTACTTGGTCCACTTAACACAATTGAAACACCAACAATAAAATATTGATCTTTCTATTAATCTAGTTCTACTAGTTGCATCTACATTATTTCTTCCCATTCTGTATCTACAAATGCTTCCAACTACTACAAATCTAAGTGTCTTGGGTAGCCTAGTCTAAACTCTTAGAGATAATTTCTATGTACAAAGGTTGCATCATGTAGCTCAGGTAATTTTATCATCCACAACCTAAATCTCCTAAAACTTATCTCTCTTCTCCAAAGGATTATTGAGTGCTCGAGCCTCATTGCTGAGCTATTTAATCTCCCTCTTAACTCCTCAATGGGTTTTTCCTAGTGTTGAAGCAATCCCATCCAATCCTATATTGTAGGATAAATGAGCTAACTCTTTCTAGTATCCTTCTATAAATGCTCATTGTATAGATTTTGCTTCTTTGAGTAAAAAATTGACTTTCTCTATAAGCTCTCACATTTTTTTATTATCATGTGACTTCTCAGTGTCCAACTTAGCCTGTAGGGTAGCCATATTCTCCCCCAATTGTTGCCAAAGGGAGATAATATCCAAATGATTGATAGATGGGAAGTTAGACACAAAACATGGGATGCTTGAATCATGCTCCTTTATCTCATGCCACATGTTATGAAAATGCAGTAGGCTTCATAAACTCGGTGTGACATATGTTTCTTGTGTTCTATGTGCCAAGGATGAAATGATTGAACATGCTTTTTGGAGATGTTCGTCTGCCAAAATGTTTTGGACATGGTTCCAAGATAAATTTCACTTCCTTTTCATGACCGTGATTTTTTGAAAATGTCCTCTTATGGGATACATTTGGATGATTAGGAATAATTGTAACTCCTTGTGGCAGATAGTCCCACTGATTGCAATTGATTTTTTGTGGAATAGTTTGTGTAAATTCACTTTTCAGTAGGACCCTTCCCATTTTGGCCTAGGATATTTAAGGAGATTTAAGAATAAGTTGGCCTTGCTTGTGATAATCAAAGTTAGTGTTTTCCATGGAGATGTTAAGTCGCTTCATCTTGGTGTGCAGGCTCATATGTTTCTCTTTTTGGCTTTTTAAGGGCAGGATTTTCCCAATAACCATGTTACTTGTTTGCTGTAATTTTGTTTTCTCCATGATGTGATCATTGATCACCCATTCACTGATTCTAAGAACCCACACGAATATTACACAGGAAGACAACCAAAGTACACATATTTCCACTATATGTCCTTACAATTCAAATACTCGGGTTTATGCTGGAATTCAAAGGAAAAGTTCAATTTTCTTATGGGTATTTGAATTTAATTATGCGCTTCTACTATGTTTTTAGGTGAATGAAATTAGGCCCTGAAAAAAATGAACCCATGAAGTATTTTACATTACTTACAGCTACAATAATCAATTTCTCAAAAAAATATGAAGTTACAATTTCGTCGAAATAGTGTACCGTGCTTTCCTCTGGAGTTTGGATATCCAAATGTTGTGCCAAATATTTAAAAATTGTGCTATTGCCTTGCCTTTATAATACCCTCGGGCCTCATCCAAATACCTTCCAAATGTTGTGCTTGTTGACAAAGAAATAATATAATAACTAGGCTCATTGCGCAACATCTTGTTGTGTTGACGAACTTGTTTCCATATAACTATAATATGGCCTCAGGGACCTCTAACACTAGAAATGAATCGAGTGGGAATAAAAAATCCTTGTCACATGAAGGTGGTCATTTTTGCGTTGATATAATTGAGTCTCAAATTGATGTAGCCATTCGATCTCACAATTACGGTTCTTCACAGAATGTTTTAGGTCCAGAGCCTCCTCCTCACCCATAAACACCATTGTAGATCGATAAGCCAGAACCTCCATCTCATATTCCGAAAGGAGTAATTAAGCGCTCTTCCCACAATCCCAATGCTAGAGCCTCCAAAAATTAAATGATTGTTGAGGATTTGGGCCAAACCCCATAAGTGATGTCGGAATTGGAGGTGCTCCAGACATGTCCTTCATAGAGGAACGCCTTTTTATCTACGTTAGGAGCTCTAGACTCATGTGGCTCAAAGGTTATCAATTTTGATGTCATGGACGTTAAGCCTCACTTACCTTACCACGTGGCCTTTCAAATCCATGTGGAGAACATGAAAATTACCATCAAATGTATTCTAATTGATGAAGGTGCTTCGACATCCGTGATATCTCTAGCCTGTTGGAAAGCCATTGGCTCTTCACCCTTGTTTTAATCCATGACCATGTTGACTACATTTGATGAGCATTCTTTTAGACCCCACATGATTCTTCGCGCTTTCCCAGTCCAGTTAGGTGGAAAGACTGTGGAGTTCGAGGTGGTTGATGCCCCTCTCGACTCAGATTCAAACAAGTGCAGGATAATATGAATTGCATGTCTTAACAAGAGGGTTAAAGCTAAGCTTTATTTTTTTCAGTTTTTTAGTATTTTCACTATTCTTCAAAAAAGTATTTTTTTATATTGCATTTCATTTCATTTAAACTTGTGATGAAACACAATGTAATTTTTTTTTCTATAAAAGACAAAATGCTTCACAGAGCCTACATGAATAAAAGTCTTCTTCTTACATATGGCACTTTTATCATGCACCATCAAAGCCACTGGTTTGTTATATGATCTTTAAGGAAAAGAAAACATTGTGGAAAATAATAGAAATAAGCACCTTTGGATTGCAAAGTGAGCGCCTCAGATTTGAAAAGCACCCATCACAAACAACAGTAAGAGGAGCAAATGTTTCAAGTTCCTCATCGGCTATAGACTTGTAATTTACACCCTTCAGAACGTCATCCTTCTCAATCAAAGAAAGTACAGTTCCTTGCTCCAAATGAACCCTGTAGTCACATGAAATTTGATTCAAATTAGCTTCTAGTTCACATTGGTCATACAAGAATGGAGTAGAATGAAATGCACATTCCAACCTAATAAACTACCTCAATTGTGTAAATTAGTTATAATTGTAAGTCTCCTGGATTATATGCACTAACTGCAATGCCAACCACCAAGAATCATGTGAATCTAGAAAGAAGACCCAAGTTTGGATTGGTGTAAGTTTTACCCCAGTACAACAGGCATAGAAGGATCAAGACATTCCATTACTACAATGGCCTAAATAAGTTAATGATAGGAATAGTACCCCAAAAGACTAAAGAATTAGTCCCTCTAACATATAATGAAGTTGAAATGCACTCACATTTTTTAGTAAAAAATGTAGGTACAACATTTCCATCTCTCTTCCTGAAATTTGAATGTGTAGTCTCAATTGATTGGTCAACTTTAGATGCATTTGGGTTTTATTGAGATCTCCTTCTCAGCTAGAAATTTGCATTCTTGATTGGTTGATTGCTTGTTTCCTCAATTGATTGATTAAATTTAGACACATTTTTGTTTTATTGAGATATAACAAAGAATGGATACACTTGAAGTAGAATGACCCTTTGACTTTGCATGACATATTTACAGATTTAATCTATTTTCCAACAAACAAAGAGTCATGTTTAAACCCAGATCATAAGAATGCTCAAACAGAGGTGAGATATCATTGGCACAACTTGAAGTAATTGTAACTTAAGAATAGTGCAAAGACTCTGCAACATTCTCATCACTAGTGTGTGCCTCGTGAAGGTGCATTTCCATCATGTTTAGTATTGAATTCCTATAGATGGTGGATCTCAACTGTTAGTTGTTGTGACTTTTATGAGTAGTGATGATCATTCAATTTTAAGATCTGTTGTCATAGACTTGCTAGAAGGATCCAAACAAAGGAAGATAGTGTAAGTTACAGGACAACGTAGGGGTCTCACTTCCACAACTATTGAGTATGTTCTAAGTTCCATAGATTAGGCCACAACTATAACACCGATGTGAAGACCAATGAGATGGAGGTAAAAGAAGGGGCACTCATTCCTTTATTTTTATGATAAATTATCAATTACTCTGCATAATGACTCTCTCCATGAGACAAATACAAATTCTCATTTTCATGTCCAGGACTAAAACATATGTAGATAGTTCTATGGAGTGTTATGTATATGTTCTAGCAACAAGTTTTTATTTAAGTTGTAGATCTTGATTTTCCAAGTATAATTTTTTTAATCCAGACTTGGATGTTAGACTCAACATTTGGGTAAATTATAGATCCAAATATTCCAAGGACGAGAGAAAGGGGAACATAAAGAAGCAACAATATCTTTGTAAGACTGATGACACCGGTGTAATTTATGTGTTTGTGTTGTTTCTAGCTGCTATAGATCAATAGTTGTTGATGGAAGGTGAAATTCAAGTAGGGACCTACAATGATGTTACAATCAATCTTCAACACGAGGATATTCAAATGCCCCTCAGGTTGTAAATAGAACTTGAAAGACTACTATTTACATTTACTACACATTACTATAACAAAAGTGTAGAACCATGGATGATTAATGGTGAATTGACACTCATATTAGCCGTAACAGATTTCTCCATAATATCCTTCAGTTTTGCTTGTTGAGTATTCACCTCTAGTGATAGAGGTGTCTTTGAGCATACATAACAAGATCTGTTGGGTTCAAATGGTTCTACTAGAATCATAAGCATATTCCTTGATTTTGTAAGCAATGTGTCATTCTATAGTTCTTTGAATCATTTCTAAGAAACTTAGTTGTTTTAATTACAGTTAGACCTACAATGATTGCATTTGTTGTTGCTATTGCATGAAAAATATTTCTTGCAATGCCTTTCTCTTCAAACAAGCTATGCAATTGGATGCCAAAAGAAGAAGATTGAATATTAGCAGATGCAGTAACAAATTCAACAACTAACTAGTCATCTTTGTCAAATGTCAAACTCCCCATCTCCATAGAAGATTTTAGGGGAGAAATTTCATGAATGGGCGAAATTTGGAAGTTCAAAATTTTAAGGGGGCGAATTTTTACTAAAGTAGTTAAAGTAGTGTTTTCAAAAGCTTAACCCAAATATTAAATTAAAAAATATATAGGTTAGATTATTCATCCCCATAAAATCGTAAAGAAAATCGATGGAAACAAGTTTCGCCATCCAAATTTCATGTCTGAACCTTCATTTCGCCTTTTTAGAATGGAGATTTCTTGGTAAGTAATTCGCCTAGAGTTTTTTAAACCAATATGTTTTTCTAACTATTTCACTTCCATTTTTTCAAATCAGGGTTTTATGGAAACGATTTTGCCCATGGATTTCCTTCAGAGTTTTATAGGATTTCTCCCATAGATTTATTTTAGGGTTTTATGGGACTTACTTTGCCCATGGAATTTGGATTTTTTTTGGACTATTTCTCCTGCATTTTGTTCATTTTTCAGTTTGTCAAATCGTGGCTTTATGGGAACAAATCCACCCATGGATTTCCTTCAGAGTTCAGAGTTTTATAGGAACAATTTCACCCATCATTTTCCACATGGATTTTCAATTTCACCCATAGATTTCCTTTAGGGTTTTATGGGATCGATTTTTCCCATGAAATTTGGATTTATTTGGACTTTTAAAGTTTCATGGACACACTTCTCTATAGGATCCCTAAAATTGTAGAGAGTTTATAGAGATTGCTCCCTAAAAATAACTCGGGAGGGAAGATTGCTCCCTAGTTATCCCACTCCTTTACATAAATATAGAGAATTTACATGATTTACATAAATATAGAGATTTTACATGTAATGGTTACAAGTTTAAACCTAAAGGTCATGAATTTAAACCCAGATGATGAAAACTCTATTGATTCTTAACAATGTTTCTAGATCATAAAAACTCCATATACATATATAAAAAGACAATATACTCTTCCATATTTTATTTTAATTTCAATTTCATTGATTTATAAAAACTCCATATACATATATACTCTTCCATATTTATTTTAATTTCAAATTCATTGATTTATATATTTTTCCCACTCGTGGAGAGCTTTGAATTTCTTCTACCATAAACGGCTTCCGGATCTTCCTGTAATCTTTTTTTCGACCTTTGTTTACCCCTTTTCAGATCTGCTTTTCAAGTTTTGTGAAAAGAAACACCAAGGTTCGAATCTCGTGGGGAGCTTGGAATGTGGGGATCCAGTTGATGGATTTTCAAATGGATGTGGATGGCCTAAGCCTCATAAACGTATCTGCGAAAGACGATAGCCTCTTATCATCCCCTTCTTTAAAGTTGTATAATGATGCGGATCGAACTCTTGACTTCCATTCTTCGCCAACAACCACACTTCAAGTCCAGCAAAGTGCCCTTGCCTCTACCCACCATCGCATATCTCCATCAAGTGGCTATTTTCGTATGATTTGTTGAGTACCCATTTTCATATGTTGCTCGTTCTATCCACGAAGAAACTTCCTCGTGAATATGTGACACTATACAAAACTATTATTAAATACATTCCATTCAAAAATTCTCACCATGCTTGCCAGTAAAGACATTGAAAAGACTTCAAAGGGATTTTATTTTTCTATATGTTTTTTGGTTCCAATTTTTGTTATCTGTTTAGGTTTTCAAAATTTTAGCGTTTTGGGAATTTTAAGCTTCAGGGATTTTAGGGTTATACATACACAGAGGGAGAAAGATGGCGGACAAGGTCAAGATCTAGGGTTTAAATTTTGGGCATTTTGAGAAAACACTAGACAACTGTTGGTCATATATAACTGGAAAAAAGGGTACAATATTGATGTCAGATGCTAGGATCTACCTCTTCGCGTATCTAATTTTGCTATATGTTATCAGGAACGATTTCACCCCCCTTTGGGTAGCGTATCTTTTCTTCAATGTCCAACTTTGAAGGGCAGTTTACTTCCACCGACTCTCATTCATGTGTTGCACCATTTGCTGGGTGCAAATCTACTATAATCACCATCCATCTCTTCAACATTAACAACTTGTTGGTCTTCCTTCCCCATCACATCACCTTTATTTTCTTGGACATGTTCAGATTCTACAAATTAACATTGACTAATCTGAGTACCCTGGCTCATTCGATTTGTTAAATACAATAAGAAAGACTAATTATTTAATCTCGAAGAGTGCGAATGATAGTTTTAAAACCATGGTGAAAGCTTACATTAAATATCTTCAGAGGACTTTTAATAGGTATAACAACAATGGAAGTGGTCGTTTTTTGGTACTCGAGGGTTTCCGGAGATCAGCAGCCGTGATAATAGTTTTCTTAGCATTAGGTTTTTTCCCTCACAGAGCTCTGCAGGGGCAAGCATGTGCAACGCCTGCAATTGCCACTGTGTCCAATGCAAACAATACTCGGAATGAACATGTGGAGGATGATAGGGAAAAAAATAGCATTTCTTCAAATAAGTAGGAGTTGCTTGATACAATATCTATGCTTGAGCAGAGACTCGAGGAACTTAGGGCATTGGATAAAGATAAAACAGATGCAAATGTGCAAACTCAAATGCAGAAGCTAAGAGAGGCGTTAGAGGTGATCAGAGCCAAAAGTCAGACCTTGCGGAGTAAAGCTTTAATCGATATGGAGGCAGAACTGGCACGCATGAAAAGAGAAGAGACAAAGTTGTTAAAACAAGCTAAGAAGATCGCAGATTCCTATTTGGCTATTAAGACAGAGCTTGAAAGAATGCCGAATCAGCAAGCATAAATGACCGCAGCTGGAGATGAAAAGATGCGAAAACTGAAAGAGAGGAGAGAAAATGATCTCAGAGATGCTGAAAAGCGGTTCAGAGACGTTTGGTCTAAAATCACTAGCCTGGAGGTAGATTTGCTAGTTAAGGAAATTGAGGGATCGCGTCTTGCCTTTGAAGAAATTCCTACTATCCAAGAGAAAATCCCATAAAATGTGGACGTCTTCATTCAGCAGTGGAAAAATATGACTTCTGCAAGGTAGGCTTTCAGCAAAATATTCTCATAATTTCTCCTCATTTTTAGTTACTCATTGATAATCACATTTTATGCCCCTAGTAGATTAGGTTCACTTGAGCTTGCCAATCTTCCAATTTAGAATGATTCAGATCACTTTACTTAAATTCTATCAAAGTTTTTTTCTGTCTTAGATTTTATGTTTAAAATAGGCCGCTTCAGCCACACATCGAGGCCAATATTGGGAATTTGGGAGATCAAACAGAGGACTTGTTCCTCATGCAAGTTTTATTGGTTATCGGTTTAGATATGATTACCAACAGACCAAACCATAGATATGATTAAACAGTTGTGGTTTTCAAGGATATGGTCTACTGTGCTGGTTAAAGTGCATTTCACGAATTGCAAGTAAAAGAAACATACATTTCAATAACTCGCTTATTACTGGTGAGATGAGAGCAAACTTCAAATTCATTATACAAACATCAATCATTTACATATTGTTGATAAAGGATCAAAAAGTTGTGCTTTAGAAGGATATTATCTATTTTCCTGGTTGGAATGTAGTGAAAAATAAAGTGTGTCAGTGTAGCAATAAAAAACTCACTAGCAATGCCACAATCAAGATACAATCCTTGGAAAATTATGAATTGTTGAGTGGGATAAGTACATGTTTACTAGATCCTTCAAGTTAGCCCCTGCTCTTAGTTCAAATGCACTCCTGAGAGTTGATTCCTCCAGATTCTTCTAGGGTTTATTTCGTCAATGGGTCTAAGAACCTTCGGTTCTAGGATATCTTGGAATGTATATGACATACTTGGATGGCCCCACAAACAAGTTCTCTTGAATAAAATGCTAATACAAGCTTTCCATAGTTGGTAGAGAAAATTGAAATTTGGAGGCATTGACCTAGGGCATTCATAAAGGTTAAATGAATATCAATGCCTTCCTCTAGTTTTTTACTACCCAGAAACATCTGTTCTCCTATCCTTGAGGAAATGAAAGAGATGATCAAGAAAATTGGTCTGAGAGTTGTTGTTGTAATAATTTTTGGAAACTCAAGAAAACTTCCTTTGACTCTATCAAGTGGTTGTTGATATTATGGTAGTTGCGGGAGGTATTTAACTCCATGTGTAAACCTGATGAGAATAGAATATTTCGGGAAGCAAGAATAAATCCTAATGAGTTGGCTAATAACCCTAGAAGACATGTCGGCTCAATAAGATAACTTGTATTAGGTTATTAGCTTCCAAAGAAGAAGTTGGACAGAAGAAATAATATATACTGAATAGACATATACCCAGAATGAGAAGTCGCCCCAAACAGTTAGCCAGAATTAGTATAAATACAGGAGGCCAGTCTTCATTCTGGTAGGCAACCTCAAAATTTGTAAAACGTGTAGCCTACAACTTTAAATTTTATCCAAACTATTCTGGAGGTTAATCTTTAGTTTGTGATCAGTCTGAATGCTTTCTTTGAGTCCAGATTGGCTGCTCTTCTTTTGGACCGTGTGATGGTCTTGCATACAGATGGGCAGATTTATTGAAGCATCTTTTGGTCAGTGTTTGAGTGTGCCAAAAACTCAGAATAAAGACACATTTATGGAAGAGAAAATTCTGATTCTAGCTTAAAAGGCACCTCTGTGTACTTCAGTCTATTTTCACTCTCATAACAACCATTAGTTAGTGTGCCCTTTGTTGAGGGAGTTAAGCTAGCAGTAAGGGCAAGTTTATTGAGGCACTACACTTTATTCACTCACACAAATGGGGCGCATTAAGTTTGTACTTTTCAAATCTGTTTCCCTTCTTTCAGATATTGAACATCAGCTGAGAAAGTGATTTTGTGGTGAGGAAGTGCATAGGGCTATTTCATTTTCTGCATTCGTAGAGAGGCATAGTCAAGGCCTAGATTGAGAACGCCCTTCAGGATATTGACATGGGTCAACTAGAAACCCTTTCACAAGGTCAAAGGCCCACCTTGAAGGAACCCTCCACCTTATAAGGAAAATTAAAAGGGTTTTATGACATGATCGAGGTTATGTATGCTAGTAAAGAGAAGCGCTCCACTACCTGCAAAGTAGATTAACTATTTTACGAAATGAACATACTAGAAGAGCTTTACTTGAGGAGTGCTAGAGTTAGAATATTGACATGCAGCAACCAAGACAAAGTTAACGCTTTCTTTATGCAATTTTCATCATGTTTGAGGAGAGCCCAGTTTTGAGGAGTCTTCTAGATGAAGCTTTATAATATTTTATTGTGAAGAAGGGTCGTGCTTTCACCCAAAGAGGCATCCAAAGCACTTTTTTATTAAGGATAGATGCATGTATTTGACTTTTTGGAGTAGAATTCGACCTCCTTAGGAGGAATTCGACTTGTTTTCATTATATATGAATGTAATGCAATGTATTAGAGGTGGGATGTCTGATATTTTGAGAGCCAAGGAGCATCATATGCATGTACTTTTCCTAAATTGAACACAGAGATAGTTTGCAGACTTGTGATTTGATCATTGGTATGAGTCTTTTTATTCAATTGTGTAATGTTTCTCTACTGTATATGATAGATTTTATAATCTCTATACTGTAATTGTCTTCATAGAATGCACACAAGGTATTTGATAGGATTTCACAAAAGAATGTAGTTTCATGGACTACAATAATTGGGCTATGTTGAGGATAGGCAGAGTGATATGCCCTTGAAACTCTTTTGACATATGCAAGTAACATGAATCGGACTAGACTCTGTCACTATCTCTATTGTTCTAATAATGTATGCCTACTTGGCAGCTTTGCAACATGCTAAGGAGATCCATGGTTACAACATTAGAAGTGCATTCGGGTTTAATTCTTTTCTTGAGACTTCACTCATTTATATGTTTGTAGAATGTGGGTGTATAGAAAATGCATGTCTTGTGTTTGACAGAATATCTCAAGGAGATATAGCCACATGGAATGAAATGATCGTAGGGTATGATATGAATGGACATGGTGGTGATTACATTGCATGTTGAAATTACTAACACCACTGAGAGGGGGGGTGAATCAGTTGTTATTGTGCTTAAACAATTTTAATTCAATTAAACCATTTTTTTAATATTTCTCCAATGACCATCAATATTATACTACATATGGACAACATAAATAATGAGCATCACTCACACATAAGATATACACAGAGACTGATTTTCAAGAGGAAACCCATAAAGGGAGAAAACCTCTTCTTCTTCGAAATGATAGGTAGTATTTTAAGTTCTGTACATCATCTATAATTGAGCACCAACTCAATGTGAGGCTACTACCTCTGTTTTACAACCTCCAACTTGTTTGAGAGCACCAACTCTCTGGTTTCTCTAGCACCCACTAGAAGGAAGCACCAACTCCCTGAGTGTTCCAGCACCAACTGGATGAAAGCACCAACTTCCAGTTACATAGGCACCAACCTATATAACAAAGAACAACTGTTCTCCCTTGCACCACCCTACCACCCTGTTTTTTCTGGCTGTAGCCAGACGGAAGCTACAACTGCCTGTGTTCAAGCACCCACTTGAACCTTTGAGGACAACAGTCCTCCCTAGCACCACCCTACCTCCCTAATTATAAATAAATGATTGAATAACCAACAACATAGATAAATCAAATATTACCACTTCTTCACTGTTCTGCAATTCTTCTCTATTACACTATTCTTTTGCTCTGTTCATATTTGGCTTGACTTGTTGTCTCTGTCTATCTATTCTTTCTCTGTCCTTCTCATGCTCTTTGATATGTGCACATTCTGCTCTCTTCACCTTTTCTCTTCTGTTCAGTTTCAGTTCATTCTCTCTGAGCTTTTCTTCACACTGCACATACTGTAGTTTTTCTTTTCTATAGTTCAACTCATTTTTTCAGTCCGAACAACCAACCACGCACAGTCTCTAAGTTTTTATTTTATGCACAACCACCATGACAGTTACACCTCGAATCTTCTTGGGCAAGGAGACATCTCAGCCACTGAAACACCAACCGATCAAGAATCATGAATCAATTTTGCTAACTGATTTGTAACTGATCAATTAACTGTGAGGTGAAACAGTAGCACTCTGATCAGACTTAAATTCACCTGCACCATTGGATTGGATCTGTAGGATCTTGCGTTTATTTCAAATTTCGACATTTCAGAATTTCGATATTCCTGTGGTAAAGTTTCTTGACGCTCCATCTCACGGTCCCCGAAACTCCGAATTGGAGCTTGGTTCTTCAAGATCTTCTCTACAGCTCTTTGACAATGTGACCACCATCGGTGACCAAGAACTTATCCATAAATCACTTTCGCAGTTTCGCCTTTCGGCATTCCGTCATTTCAACATTCTTGTGGTGAAGAGTCTTGACTCTCCATGTCCCAAACTCCGAAATGGAGCTTGTCTCTTCGAGATCTTCTCTATAGCTCTTCGATAATGTGACCACCGACGGTTACCAAGGCCTACACCAAAAAGGTGTTTTCACATTTCGCATTTCGACATTTCTCATTTAGAAACTTTGGGACTCCTTTGATGAAGAGTCTCAACTCTTGACTCTTCCAACTCCCGGTATCCAAACCTCTGAAATGGAGTCGAATCAACAATCCACACTCTTGATGATTCGATGGTCCAGATCTCTTTGTGATTTCACATATCGCGATTTCGGCATTCTTGATGTGAGATTTCTTGATAAATCCAAGTCTCGGTATCCGAAACTTCGAAATGGAGTCGGATCAACGACATTTCGGTGTTTCGTATTTCTTGAATTGGGGACTCCTGTGGTGAAGTGTTTCTACACTTCCAACACCCGTTATCCGAAACTTCGATTTCCCGGTCTTTGAAACTCCGAAATGGAGTGTGCTTGTTTTGCGATTTCGGTGTTTCGCATTTCGCGACTTCAGGACTCCTGTGGTGAAGTGTTTCTACACTTCCAACACCCAGTATCTGAAACTACGATTTCCCAGTCTACGAAACTCCAAAATGGAGTTTGTCTATTTTGCGATTTCGATTTTTTGCATTTCGCGACTTCGAGACTCCTGTGGTGAAGTGTTTCTACACTTCCAACACTTGGTATTCGAAACTCCGATTTCTCGGTCTGCGAAACTCCGAAATGGAGTGTGCCTGTTTTGCGATTTCGGTGTTTCGCATTTTGCGACTTCAGGACTCCTGTGGTGAAGTGTTTCTACACTTCCAACTCCCAGTATCCGAAACTCCAAAAGGAAGTTATTTGACATGCTCTAATGTTTCACATTTCAAGATTTTCTTCCATGAAATCATCGTTGCACTACTAGTCTTGCCACTTTCTCTTGTTCATCATCGTCAGGCTGAGCTTTCCATCAATGAAAAACAAATACTCTGCCTTCTGTCTGAAAACATGCCAACATTGCACTCATTGATAATATGAAAGAGGTAGGATTTATACCAAACCATATCACCTTCACAACTCTTTTGTCTGCCTGCAACCATGCAGGTATTATAGATGAAGGTTAGAAATCCTTTGATTGCATTATTTGAGATCATCAAAAAATTAGGCCTACCCCAAAGAATTATGCATGTATGGTTTTTCTTTTTAGCCATGTTGGGTGCTTGTATGAAGCCCATGGGTTCATAAAAAGAATGTTGATTGAACCTAATGCTAGTGTATGGGGGGTTTTATTTGGTGCTTGCAGAGTTCATTGCAAATTAAACCTTGCGTGGGTGTAACAAAGTTGAAATTTTTTCAACTATGGGTGCAGTGGTGTGACAATTATCCTTTGTGAAGGAGGCCCTTAAGACATCTGTGTGGTGAGTGTAAGTGTGAACGAAGGGGGAATTGAAGAGGTTTAAATTATGAAGGCCTTAGCACTATTGATTATGTCACAAAGTATTTCCACAATCAGTGGCAACTTATATACCCAACATGACATGCTTGAGGGAGAGAAAAGTATATTGGCATATATGATTTCTCTTACTAGAATAGAGACTTTAATATTTAATGGCCTCTAAGAAAAAACAAGTGTTTAATGGTTCCTCCAAGAGTGGGGTGTCTTCCCATATCTAAAGTTCAACCCATTCGATATCTTCCCACAAGCTAGAATCATTCTTTATGAATAAAGTAACCCAATCCTCAAACAAAAGAGAACACCTCTAAAATGTGTTCTATGGGTGTTCTAAGAGGTGGAGCTCCTTATATACCTTATTTTGAATACATAATTCATCAAATCTTCTTGGCCTAGGAGCTGTCATAAATGTTGATTCAATGCTCATGATATTCCTAGAAATGTTTTCTACCAGGAGAAGGCCAAAAATCACTTCAATTTTGAACTCCAATGAGTCAATGACATTGATTTCATGTATATATAACCATAACTATACTTGCTTATGCTCCTACAGATTTAGAATGGTATATAATACCTCATCTCCATCTCAACCATTACATATGCTGCTACAAGTCTCATAAATCCGCTGAGGTTAACTACGCTTCTAAAGCCTTGTCTTGAGGTTCTACCATGTTCTCATAAATTGTGTCCAAACTCTAGATTGATTAGTAGGAAAACTTGGCATAATATATTCCTCACATTCCATATTGACTTGGCACAATATATTCCTAAAACAATGATGTATTTAGTCTGGACTCTGATCTTATAGTAGACAGGAATGTAAATGCTCCAATATTGGTATAAAAAACCAGTTAAATTGGCAGTTATTTTGAACCTGTGTACTGTGGAATTCAACTTTGACTGAAGTGGTGAGTGCATACATCGAGTTATCCAATTGTCCAACATAAAATATTAGCATGCATGATATATGGAGGCTCAAGTGTATGCAATCTCTAGCTTCTAATATGCTTGGTGTTATGGGAGTCATGTAAACATTGGTTTGGTGACTTTTGGATATATTGCTACTTACATACTATAATCCTAATTTAAGTAGGGAAAGGATGGACTTAGATGAAGGAAAGAGAAAACCTTGTACAAAATATTGAATGCCTTATGCAATGAGCAATAACATCATAACATTCTTTCGATATATGTCTAGTTAACCTCACCTAAGCAAGGTCCCCAAAACCTTTACCCATATGGTATAATGGGTTCAACAAGCGAGTCGATGTTTGCCTTAATCTAAATCTACATGGGTCACTGATTATTTAATAGAGTACTGCAAAATTTCCCATTGTCATGATCTTGTACACATTTGAAATGCAAGCTCTATATTAACTTGATTGAATGAGAATCTTAATTGTAAATAATTATAGAAGAAACCTCATTTTTTGACAATCTATGATATATAACAAGGCCTACTTCCTATAA
>ML780205.1:207597-243704 GCA_009831015.1 Picea engelmannii
ATGCTTCACAAAGCTGCAATAAAATTTCTCTTGTGGCACAATGATAGAAATTTATTGTCAAAAGTAAACAACTATGCTTCTGTGGTAAAAAATCAACATTAAAAGTTCTCTTGTTACACCATGACACAACTTTATTTCCAAAAGTAAATCAATAACATCTAGTGGAATTCCTTTTCGATCAACATTACCTCCTTTTTTGTCAACATTACCTTCACAATCAAACATTGTAAAATTGTAGAAGTTGTTGAAGCTCTTCACTACAAGTGCACACACTAAATATAATGCCAAAATTAAGCGTTCTCTTTAGATATTTAAAAATTAGTTTAGTTGTTTTCCATACATGCATGGGTTATTTATTAGCTGCAACTTTGATTAATAAAACAATTGTTGGTAATTAATAAGTTAATAATGTAATGTGATCTTAATCAATGGATTTTAGCTTGTTGATATGTAGAAAATAGAGATTAGGATTGGCATGAGACACCACATTAAGAAAATCCAAGACAATCAATATAGGCATGTGCCCATGTTACCCAAATATTCAATATATTATAAATGAATGAAACAAGTGCACAAGATAATAGAATGCAGTTGATAGATATTCATGTAGTGAACATCCCACTGGAAACTATCGACAAGTGAAAGCACAATCAAAATGGTGTTCATCTTGGAAACAAGAGAAAAATTATCTCGAGTGACCAATCAAGATTTATGCTTATCAATACTACCATTCACATAGAATTTCATTTTATAGACCCATTTATATCCAACAATAATCTTTCCTAATGGAAGAGATACCAACTCCCATATCTTATTTTTCATCAAGGACATATATTCTTATGTTATAACATTCTCCCATGCTTTCCATGAGCTTATTCATAGTTATAAGGATCATAAATCGTCACGGGTATCAACACAATGAAATTTTTTATTTTTGCTTATGACCATGAGTCTTTTAGAGTGTTCAAGACATCATCAACATTAGATCTTGTTTCCTCAATGATTTTTGTATCCCACTTAGGACAACAAGTTTCTCCAACAAAAGGTAAGCCTTGCAGTTTGACATTTATCCTGTTGACTATATGAAGCCTTGCAGTTTGACATTTTTCTAGCTCTAACATTTTTATTCATTTAGGGATCGGAAGGATCTTATCGGGGAGGCTTCATGCAGGACATGCCAGGAGAGTTTCAACACCTCAATAAATGGTCAGTGCAGTTTTTTGTGTTTTCCTAAGGTTATTTTTATGTAGTATTATTTTTCACAAGCGAATTTTCTACTTTTGAGCCCTTACTAAACATAATATCTTCTCTTGGATTAATTGGAATTGACAACATTGAGTGAGCCCATTGATGTGTAAGATTTCTGAACCATATATTTTAGTGTTAGGGTTTTGGCACATGCCTTTTTTTAGTAGTGTAGTTAGATCAACTGAATAATTGATATTTATAGAGGTTTGAATTATTGAACAAAAGTCGTCCTTATTGAATTGGAGGAGAGGGATTTAATATGCAATGGAGTAATAAATATCTCTATGGATGATTTAGCCATTTGTATTTCTGAAAATGTTTGCAGGTATTCCAAATGGATTGATGAATGTGAGCGTGTAAATAATTCTGGCTAAATGGACGCATCTGCATACTTAGATAACATATCGCGTATATCTTGAATATAGTAATTTGATATATGGATGTTTATTTTCCTAAGATTCTATCTGAAATCTGTGAGAGCATCTGTAGTTTGGATGTGCACCTTCATCATAATGTGCAATACAGGAATCCATTTGAAAAAATTCACAATATTCTGCTTTGGCCTGTCATGTTCTTGGATCATGTTTGAAAAATGATTAAGGTTCAGTCACTTAATATATCTACTACACGGATTAACTATGTATATGACAGTTAACATTGGTTGTTATTTGAAACTAGATGGATTGGTTGTGTATATAACAATAACATTGGTTGTTATTTGAAACTAAACTTGGAATATATATGTGTTGTATATCTGTAGGCCAAATCTTCTATAGTTGTTGAAGTATTTAAATTTGTCTTTTTTCGCCCCTTGTTCTGATCGAGTATTGGGATATTGAATTTTACATGGTTTGGCATTTTCAAATGTCTTGGCATGAGAGATTATGAGCTTTATATCTAGAGTCCAAATCTGTTATGGTTGTTTCGAATTGCTACAATTTGCATTCTATAAATTTGTTCTTCTACTCAATGTATATATATAGAACACTTGCATGCTATGTGTGAAGTTGTTGTGCTAGCCAAAGGATACAAAGCAATACCTGCAATGACTTCAAGTTGTATTATTGATGATATAATTTTCTGCTAAATGTCAAACAAATTGTCATATGTTTCAGTGAAGGCTCTGGAATTTCTGTTGCTCAGCTATCTCATTGGTATATAGGATCTTGTATTGGATGGCACTTGTTTCGACATACCCAAGAAAATACAGTATTATTTTGATTCTTTCTAAAAACAAGGACTTACACTCTAGTATATTTTTGCAGTCTTATTACGCATGATTGCACTTGAGCTTTTGGACTTTAGCTCAACAATTGCGAGTTCGTGTGATAACACACCCGAGACATATCCTAGTGATCCTAAAACTCACTAGACAAGACCCCCTTTATCATTGGAAGTTAGTCCTCCTCCTCAACCAACCTTGCCTAAGACCGATGATATAGATTTAAATATTGATATGGCTAGTATCTTAGCAAAGGTTAATGTACTTGTCCCTCTCAGTATTGATATTGTATTTTTTTTTAAATACCTACAACACAGTCACTATTGCAACATCTTGGAGTGTCGCTCCCATAGAAACCATGTTGGAGATGATACCTCTTAAAGTCTCTATTTCCACATCCAAGACGTCTCTCTTGCCACCTCCAAGACATTGCTCTTGCCACATGGAACATGTCGCTCTTGCCACATTCAAGACGTCTCTCTTTCCATGTTCAAGACATCTCTCTTGCCACGTTCAATATGTTTCTCTTGCCATGTTCAAGACGTCTCTCTTTCCACATTCAAGATGTCGCTCTTGCCACGTTCAAGACGTCAATCTTGCCACATTCAAGACGTCGGTCTTGCCACCTCCAAGACGTTGCAATAAAGACGAAATCTATGTCGTCGGAAAAGGGACGTCATGTGAAACGATGTTTGAGGGGGTCTGTTGTTTGTCATTCTCCCGATAATATAAAGTGGCAATTGCGTCGAATGCGTCATCGGAATTTGACCCAATTGTACTAGTGATGGGTTGTCGATATAAATCAATTAGGGGCCAAAAAACATTGGCTCAAATGATATCAATAGTTCACATTTCATGAGAGGATCATCAAGTCAAAATTTACTAGCACAGAGGATCATCACCAACTCAAGGTGTCTAGGTGGATTCTAAATCATGCTTGTGTGTGTGAGAAATGTGAATTAGAGAGAAATTTGTCTCTTTAGGGCACAACTTTGAATGAAACTATGAAGTGATTCATATGATATCTTTGAAATCAATTATCTTTGAAATCAATTGAATGTAAAATTGAAGTGGAATTCATATTGAAGTAATGAAAAACATTTATGACAAAGTGAAAAATAGTCTATGAAAATTCATGTACAAAGATATTGTTCTAAGAAAACCAATACAATGGATACTATTTTCTTTTACTCTTTTGGAAGCTTCACAACACAATGGATAGTACAATGGAAGATTCAAAAATTTGTGTATGCTTAAGGTTTTAAGTATAACTTAATCAAAGATGGATGATGTTAGATTGGATGAAATCAATGATCCATAGTGCACCATTGAATCTTACAACAACGACTAGGGTAAGATCAATAATGATAAAAATCTTACAATTATAACTATTAATGCAAGTTAAATAATGATATCATGGAATAAATATTTTTCAATATTATTAGTTAATATTGATGTAATGGAAAAAAATATTAAAAAATAGATTTCCTCTTAAGAGATCACAGGTTCAAATTTAAAGGGGTAGGGTATGTACATATCCATAGAGTGTGGCCTTATCTGAGCATACCATTATTCATCCAATTAATACAACCAAAATAAAGGTGAATTTTATGTATGTAATGTATCTGAATCAGGTTACAATTGTGTATTTAAAGAAAGAGGTTGCCACTACAGATAGATTGTATGCTTAAGAATATACTATAGACAGACAACGGGATTAAGGCTTAAGAATATACTATAGGTAGACTACATTGGGGATTTGGCATTCATTAGCATCAGAAATGACTCACTACACTACAACAACAACGAAACCAAAAAAATGGATAATCGAAGGTCATGACTCGACCACCAGAAATAAATATAGGTGTGTGTGGACTGTATTAAACTCATTATCACCCTCTCCAAGATGATTAGAGCGAATCCCAAAGCCAGATGATGTATTCATCTGCATGTGCTGAAACCATGTTTTGTCAAAATCTATTTTTTCAATCAGAAAGCTCAAAATTAGACCATATAAAATGATCAAGAAAAAAAAATAATTGTGTATATCTTGGCGTTATCTTTTCAACGGTACAAACGACACGTCAAACAAAGTTCATATGAAAAAGTTATAAGTAGTCAAAGTTTGGTCAAATCAGGTAGAAAGTCAAAGGAGGGTGCCACGTGTCACCACCAGAGGGTGACACATAGCATGCTGATGTAGCACTGCTGATGTGGTAGACACTAATGATGTGGCATATTAGTTGGCATCTGACTAGGCATATGGTACAGTCCAATAGGTTCAATCAAATGTCGACATGTGGCATTGGAGAGCCAATGAGAGGTTGCCACGTGGCATCCTCCCATTGGCCTATAATGGATAATGCATATTAAAAGTTATGGAGTTGACGGGGGTCAATCCAACAACCTCCATAACCCTTAACATAGCCCCCACTACCAACATGCCATCGCACATGTCTTAACATACATGTGGTGTTATATTTATTTAAACTGATGAATTGTCATCGGTGGCAGAAAAAAGGGTCGAGGGCCTAGCCCTTGACCCCTTTAACATATGATCACATGATATAACATGATCTTGGACTACAACTTTATAATTAAAGCCTACCCTAATTTTTCGGAGGTGGTTAAGGGGCTCATGCCCTATTTAATGGGCACACGACCCAAGGTTGTACACACAATTTAATGCAGAGTTTTTCCTCATAATGCATGTCGAGGGTACAAGGCACTTGAGGTAACACCATAAAGCATGCCAAGGGGTGCCTTGATGGAATTTCAAGTATTTTATATCAATTTCTCCCATTTTTTTCCAGGAATTCAACGGTGCACTTTGTTTCTACATTTGAATAACGGATTTTCGAAGTATATTCAAAATTGGTTTTGCAAGACAAAAATGTAATGTAATTTGGTATTTTGAGATGATAAAGAAAAATCATGATATTTAAAAGGACTTTGAAGATGCATTGATGTATTCCATATACATATGTAATTTGAGTTATTTTATTTTCTGTTGTGTCATCTCATTTACATTTCAATTTATTCGTTAGTATTAATGAAGCTTATGGACAAGTAAGACATTCACATGATATTTTGAAAATAGTCAAACGATCTTCATTTACCGAACTTTGTAGGATTTGTTGGGATTTGGTGACAACGAATTCCTCCAAGAATAGATTTTTTATCCTATTATTCTACATTGGTTGCAACTAAATAGATCAAGTTAGAATATGGATAGGAGTGCATTAAATGCATTAGTTTCTTATGTAAATGTATATAAATTTATATATGCATGTAGAGGTAAATGGGAGATGGAGGAGGATGTGAGAGAGGGACATGAGATAGATTGCAAGTCTATTGTAATCTCCATGCTATGAATAATAAGACAACCGATACCTATGCTTGGTGGACGTAGCCCAACGTTTGGGTGAACCACATGAAATCTCAGTTTTTCTTATCTGTGTGATTATTGATTATCATATGTGAATTGTGTTTTTCACATTTTCCATTTTAACAATTGGTATTAGAGCTGCGCTGGAGATCCATGAGGACCAGATCCATGGTGCAAGATCGCAAATTGAGTAGAAATTCATCGACACTCCCTATGCAGTGTTAGAGGCACGTCGACGCTCTCACACTTGTGAAATTCCAATTTCGGTAACATTCACATAGCTAGTTCATGCATAACAGAATGCCGACGCTCCCCCATCCACACTCAAGGTATGGTTTTTTATTTGAAAAAGTTAAGGTATGAAGAATTTTGGGTTTTTTCAAAATTGAATTTCCTTTTTAAAAGCATGAACAAGTCAAGTCACATGGAGGATGTTTTTAAAAGGTTTACTATATTTGGAATTAAATATAGTATGTAAAAGGTATAAAGTAAATTAAACAAGTTGATTTTTTTTTTTAAATAAAAGGTGAGGTTGGTAAAAGGTTTTTTTATTAAATTTTTTTATTAAACCTTGTGGAGTTTATACCATTATTCCTCCACATATTTTTTAAAGGGATTGGTTATTATAAGCAATGGTGTTTTGGAATTTTTTCCTCTTCTAATGACGAAGACACAGAGTGCTAAATTCGAAATTGAGAAGTTCAATGGAAAGAACAATTTTGAGATCTGGAAGTTTAAGATGCATGATCTTCTCATGCAACAAGGCATGGTGAAGGCACTTTTGGTAAAATCAAAGCAACCCACGACCATAACAAATGAAGGCTGGGATGATATCGATGCGAAAGCACTAAGTGCCATACACATGTGTTTGGCTGATGATGTTATTTTCAACAATAGTCTCAGATAAGACTTCAGTCAGTTTGTGGACGAAGATGGAAAGCCAGACTAATTCACAACCATTGTTATAAGTGATACAATAATCACTTGTGCCTATCAAATACTGACACACCCATTTCACTACTCCTAGTGCTCTTTACTTGGATTATCCATATAGCTACTGACAACCCCAACTGCATGTGAAATTTCTAGCCTTGTACTAACCATCACATACATTAGAATTCCTACTGCATTAGCATATGGTATTCGAGATATATATTCCTTTTCTTCTTTTGTACTAGGACATAAACTTGAAGAAATCTTAAAATGGGAAGCCAAAGGGACTAAAACTAGTTTCACATCATTCATACCAAACCTCAAAAGTATCTTCTCAACATACTTATATTGTGACAACCAAATCTTACCATTCCTCTTGTCTCTGAATATCTCCATGCCCAAAATCTTCTTTGTTGCTTCTAGATCTTTCATATCAAATGTCCTAGCCATATGAGCCTTTAACCTGTTGATCTCAGTTATGATTTTGCTTTCTAAAAGCATATCATCAACATACAATACTAAGATAATGAATATTCCATTATTCAATTTCTTAAAGTAGACACAATGATCATACTCACTCCTTGTAGACCTCAAAAATGGTAGAGTGTGCATTTAGAACTTTGCATCAGAGTGTTCCTCTCTCCTATTTAATTCCCATCCTAACATATTAACTCTGAGAGCGATATCTAGGCATTCAAAATCTATGGGGAAATCTATATCATCCATCAGGGGAGCTATTTCAGAGTCTTCTCTAATGTGTCAATGAAAAGGGATCGAAGAAAAGAATCAAAGAATATTCCTTCTTCGATTCACATGCTGAAGGTTAAAGACAAAAAAAAGTGATGATGTATAGTTGGAGCTAATCATTCGACATCCAAAAAATATGTGAAGTTTAAGGTATCGACAAGAGGTGTTGAGGAATATTCCCTCATAGCTCCATTTTTCATGCGAAATATATGGATTGTCCTTCCAATGACGGTCAACGATCATGATTAAAGTTCATTCGAAGTATGAAGGAGACCATTCAGAGTGTTAAATATGACCATCCAAACTTATAGCCTGAATATTGTTGCACGAAAGAGATCTGACCATTCACTCAGGGAAAAGATCGACGACTCATGAGAGTTTCTCTTTTGAAATCCGCTCGAGGTTTAAGCTTGTGAAAATTTTCAAAGTAATAAGCTCATGCTTCTGATGTTGGTTTATTAGAAGTAAAAGAGGCTTAGCTTCAAAATAGCATGCATAATTCACTAAATAATTCAGCTGGGAACAACATTGTTATGTGAAAAAAGAAGATAAGGATTCGATCTAAGGAAACGAAGGAACATTTTCAAACTGAGGAATTTAAATAAATTTATGTACTATGGGTATTGTAGCCATAAGGCCATCAAATTTTGAGAATGAATGGAGGTCTTCAATTGCATAGCGAGTGAAATAAAATCCCAAACATTCATTAGGGAAGGGTCGTTGGAGTGACTTGTGATATTAGGAGTAGATGTACTCTGATGGATAAGGACTCTAACAATGGAGAGTGTGAATGTCAGGGACGATGAAGCTTCAATGTCTTTGTTGGAGTATGTGATCAGAAGGATGGGAACAAGAGTCAGGACAAATCCTGACGATGATGAAGATAGGTGGTGGGTGATACATCAACGTTAGCACCACATCAAATGACACAAGAGAGTGTGAGCTGTGTGGATGCCATGTGGGAGTGGAAAGAAAAGGTGATATTTGGCTTAGGAAAATTTTAAGAGGCCATAAATTTCAATATGGAACTCATATTTAAGCATGGTTACATTCATTGGAAAGATCTCGATGGAAAAAATCTAGATATGATATTTGGTTAGAGGAAATAATAAAGGAAAATGAGGAGAAAACCCAATAGGCCTTGGGCCTATGTTTTAGGACAGAGGGAAGTCCAAAACAAGAATATGGTAGAGATCAATCTAAAGAGGCTTAAGGATAGGTCTGTAGGAAAGGTGGCTCCAATAGACTTGGAATCTTAGGACCTCAGGGAAAGAGGAAAAGGGGAATCTCAATAAGGATCAAATTCAAGGTTGTAGAAAAAGATCAACATATTTCCTAGATTCCTCTCAATGCTAGAGCGGTCATTTGAAAAAAGTGGCTTGACAAACCTTATCCTACAAAAAAAAAGAATGAGATCAGCTATGGAATCAAGGAAGACTAGATAATACAATAAAAAATATATTCTGTTCCTTTAAAACAACTTATGAGTCAGTGTTATGTTTATTGAAAAATAACGTGATGACTGTAGGTGAGTGTCTTAAGACTACATATGCTAATTCGAAATAGAAGAGTAGGATTTGTATGTGAGAGAACATAGTATGAAGTCATGCAACATAACATGTTAGCAAGAGGATTCATAATTCGAATTGGGAAATCAACAAATAATAATCCACAACCTCATCCAAGACATTTGATAGAACATCAAGCCATGCAACCAAATAGGATCATCAATCACTTTAGAATTAAAAAAATGTGTAAATACAACATGTCAAATCCCTCATACAAATGTCAACAAATATAACAGTCCAATAAGCATTATGAAGACATTTGAAATCATCAAATTGGGAAGGATATTTAGCACCCATAAAAGACAATCATCCATCAAGATAAAACCCCCAACTCCTTCAAAATAGGCAAAGGGATAGCATTGGGTTCAAGTGGTAAAGGATTAGGCAATAGGGTTAAAATTTGAGTAGGGGGGGACTTTCCTTTCGTTTGTAAAAGAAAAAGTAAAGGTGGTTTGTTGTGGCCACAACACACCCTTAACCTTGACAACAAACAAAAAGAGACAAAGAAATAAAAATATTTATTTACAAGTTCCTATGTAATCTGAGCCTTGAACCTAGCCAAACCACAGTCAACAGAGACCCCAAAAACTTAGGAAGACCAGAGAAGACAAGGGATTCCTAAAAGGAAAAAAAATCCTTTTGAAAAAACTCTTCAAGATGACAAAAACACATGTTGTGGACAGTTAGTCTGCATATGTATGTATGTGGGTTAGTTATAGACCAGGGCACGTACACTGTTGAAAATTTTCAAAAAACAAAAAGATTCAGATAGAGCACTAAACTCAAGAAATATGGCAAGCACCTATAAGGTGACCAGAAACAAAAAAATACTCATAATACTTCAACAAATAGGAATTCAATCCAAGCAAAGATCTCCTAAAAATACCCTAGAGAGACTCCCTAGAAGAGTTGCCAATTCTGCTATGGGGAAAATCCCCCTAATATGGGTCTAGCGACTAGGCAGAGCCTTGACACCTTAAAAGACATAAAATCTTTTATTCTGCCCCAAACCATACACAACCTAACGATAATTGATGGAAGAGAAAGAAGATAGAAATGCCTACCTTAAGTCCTTATGGTTGATTCTTGTTGGCTTTGGATCCTAATTATCTTCTTGATTCAGAGGTTTGTTTCAGTCGTGCTTGGACCCCATTCCCTAATGGGGGGGTGTGGGGGGGATTTCCCCCCACAAATTTCATCATGGGGGTCCATGGAGGGCCGGCGGCCAGTGACAATTTTTGTAGTTCCCCCCTTGCAGGGGATTTGGGGAAAATATTGGGAAAATTGTCTTGTAAAATATTGTAATCTCGTAGTCAATATGGACCATTCATTATAAGGTCATAGATCTAATGGTAGAGTTTATGTTAGGGTTTTGTTCCCTAGAAGGAAACCCTGTTTTATGAGGGAATTGTATTGTGGTTGTGTAGTATTGTGAATATTTTATTTTGAGAGAGGAGATTGTGAGAGAAAGAAGAGGAAGTTACAACAGACGTGCTATATTTTGTATCCCTTCATTTTGCTGGATAATAAAAGGAAGCAGGGATGATTTTACGGGCTAAATTTCGCTCATAGACTAATTTTCCATGGTTTTTCCAAAAACGAGATTTGCTATTTTAAAAATGATTTGCCCAAATTCTATAGGATAAAATTATTTTACCTTAAAAACCGCCAAAATGTTATAAAAACTATATAAAATACTTAAAAATTTGAATATTTTTACAAAAATATCGCCAAACATTTATAGTTGACATATGAAGGATTAGTTAGATTCGCCAAGGTTTCTACATTTTATAATAAATTTCCATCCTTAAAATCATCCCTGAAAGGAAGGACCTGGAAATTTTTCTGGTGGACTTAGCCCACACTGGGTGAACTATGTATATCTGTGTCTCTAGGAAACATTTTCTATATTATGTTCAAGGTAAATTTGGATAGGTTCATTTGGGTGATGATGCACAATGCCAAATTGTTGGAATGGGAAAGGTATAAATAAATCCAAAGAATGGAAACCAATGGTTGTTGAAATAGGTAAGACATGTTCCAAATATAAGGAAAAATCTAATTTCAACAGATTTGTTGGAAAGTGAAGGTTGTGTATCTATATTTACAGATAAGGCGTGGAAGGTCACCAATGGATCATTAATGATAACAAAATGAGAGAAGGTAGGTACATTGCATTTATGTATTGGTAATATTGACTTTTCTATTTCTTTAGCTTCTACATGAGTGGATACAACACTCTGGTATCATAGGCTTGGACACATGAGTGATAAGGGGATGTAGATACTTCACAAAATAAATTTGTTGCCAGATATTAAAGAAATTGATTTGGATTTCTGTGAGCATTTTGTTTATGGAAAACATAAGAGAGTCATATTTCTCAGTGTTGGAAAAGAAAAGAAGAGTGAAAGGTTAGAGCTTGTGCATACAGATCTATGGGGACCAACTCAGGTATCATCTATGTATGTCTAGCGTTATTTACTTTCATTGATGACACAACTAGAAAAACTTGGGTTTATTCTATTCGACAAAAATCTATTTTTTTTTACACTTTTAAGAAATGCAAAGCTTTGGTTGAGAATGAGACAGGAAAAAGGTTGAAGTGTCTAAGATAAAAAAAATGGAGGTGAATATTGCAGTAAGGAGTTTGATGATTACTGTTAATATCATGGGATTCGTAGAGAGAATACAGTCCCAGGAACACCACAATAAAATGGTGTGTCATAAAGGATGAACATGACAATAATGGAGCGTGTAAGGAGTATGAGATTTCATGTTAGGTTGCCCTTACATTTTTGGGCAGATGCTATAGATACTGTTGTTTACTTAATAAAAAAAGGACCTTGAATCTCTTTGTATGGTGGTATTCCAGAGGAGGCATGGATAGGTAAAAGGGTAAACTATTCATTTTTGAAGACTTTCGGTTGTGAAGCATTTTTCCATATTGATAAAGAAAATAGAACAAATCTTGAGGAAAAATCTAACAAGTGTACCGTTATTGGATACAGTGTTAATGACTTTGGTTATCGCTTATGGGATTTTGGTTATACCTTTATTAGGAGTAGAGATGTCATATTCAATGAGAAGGTCATGAGAAAATATTAGTTGTAGGGAAAGAAAAAAGAAAAATAAAAACCAGAATACATGGTGCTTGATGAGATCACTGAAAAAGAAATTCCAAAGTTACCAGAAAATAAAAATGTACAACAACATGAGCAACATGTATCTCAATCTCCTACAAGTGTTGTTTAAATATCTACCAGGTTAAGTAGACCCCTTAAACGATACTCTCCTTCATTGTATTGTTTATTGTTGATTGATTCTGGTGAACCAGAATGTTATGAAGAGGCAATGCAGGTAGACACTAAAAATAAGTGGGAGCAAGGAATGAAAGAGGAAATGGATTCCTTGGTAAATAAATAGACTTGGTACTTGATTTAGTTTCCTACAGGAAAAAGAGTATTGTAGAATAAATGGGTCTACAGGTTGAAGGAAGAAGATGGAGGAAAAAGAGGTACAAGGCTAGACTTGTTGTAAAGGGGTTTGCAGAAAAGAAAGGTAGATATTTTGATGAAATATTTTCTCCTGTTGTTAAAATGAATTCAATTAGGACTATTTTAAGTCTCGTGTTCGTCGAATATTTTCATCTTGAAAAATTAGTTGTAAAAACAATTTTCTCCATGGGGATTTGGAGGAAGAGATTTATATGCAGCAACCATAGGGGTATGAGGTCGAAGGAAAGGATAATTTGGTATGCAAGTTGAGGAAGAGATTGTATGGCCTAAAGCAAGCTCCAAGGCAATGGTATTTGAATTTTGACAAGTTTATGATAGAACAAATTTATAGTAGATGTCATTCTGATCACTGTGTTTATTTTAAAAGGCTAGAAAATGGAAGCTATATTATCTTTCTATTGTATGTAGATGACATGCTTGTTTTAGGGTCTAGTATGAAAGATATAAATATGATCAAGAAGAAATTAGCTAATTCATTTGCGATGAAGGATTTGGGTGCTGCAAAGAAAATACTTGGTATGAGAATAACAAGAGACAAGAAAAATCACAAATTGACATTGTCTCAGGGTGAGTACATAGAGAAGGTGTTGGAGAGGTTTAGAATGTAGAATGAAAAACTAGTTAGTACACCTTTGGCCAACCATTTCAAATTAACTAAGGAAAAGTGTCCCAAGACACAGGAGGAGATATAATACATGTCCAAGGTCCCTTATTCATCAACAATTGGAATCTTGATGTATGTGATGGTTTGGTAAAGACCAGATATTGCACATGTAGTGGGAGTTGTGAGAAAGTATATGAAAAATCCAGGTAAAGAACATTGGGAGAAAGCAAAGTGGATTCTCATGTATTTGAGAGGTACTGCTACTCATGCATTGTGTTTTGGAGGTTCATACATTGTGCTATAGGGATATGTTGATTCATATATGGTAGGTGATAAAGATAGCATGAGGAGCACAAGAGGTTATGTTTTTACTGTAGGTGGAACAATAGTAAGTTGGATTCCAAAAATACAAAAGGTTGTTGCACTTTCAACAATAGAAGCAGAGTATGTTGCTACTACAAAGGCTAGTAAAGAAATGATTTGGTTATAGAGGTTTATGGAGGAATTGGGAAAGGAGCATGAGAATAACAGGTTGTACTGTGACAATGAGAGTGTCATTCATATTGAAAAGAACTCAACCTTCCATTCGAATACTAATAATTTATAGCTCAGGTATCATTTCATACGATCTATCTTCGAAGATGGACATTTGAAGTTGGAAAATATACATACTAGCCAGATTCTTGTAGACATGTTAATAAAGGGAGTAACCAAGGAGAATTTGAGCTCCTTCTCAGTTTCAGTTGGTCTTCAAGCATGAAGGTGAAGATGAGAAATTTTCCATGTCCAAGGTGGAGTATAGTCCAGTAGGTACAACAAAAGTGGAGTTGTTTTGATCTGTCTCCAAGTGGGAGATTTTTTATTGTGGAGCCTGATTATATTTGTAATTCAAAGGTTTTTTTTAGTCATGATTGGACCCCATGCCATAATAGTTGGTGTGGGGGGATTCCCCCCCACAAATTTCACCAGGGGGATCTAGGGGGGGCAATGACAATTGTTTTAGCCCCCCCCTGGCGGGGGATTTGGGGGCAGTGCCCTCGAAGTGAAATATTAGGAAAATTGCCTTGTAAATATTGTAATTTCATAGTCAATATGGACCATTCATTATAAGGTCACAGTTCTAATGGTAGAAGTTATGTTAGGGTTTTTTTCTCTAGAAGGAAACCCTCTTTTATGAGGGAATTGTATTGCGGCTGTGTAGTATTGTGAACACTGTATTCTGAGAGAGGAGACTCTAAGAGAAAGAAGAGAAAGTTACAACGGGCATGTTGTAGGTTGCATCCCTTCATTTTGTTGGATAATAAAAGGAAGGACCTAAAAATTTCTTTTGTGGATGTATCCCACACTAGGTGAACCATGTATATCTGTGTCTCTATTGTATTGTGTATCGTCTATGTTTTATTTCCAAATTTGTCTTATTTTATTGCTCCACGGTCCTTTTTTCTAAAAATGTTGATCCCTTCCAATTGTTGTATGTTTCACAATTATAGGCCTCCTCCAAAAGATGGCCTAAAACAATGTTACATAACAAACTATGACAACATATGCTTAATTATAAATATTATCTAAAGAGTTAGTTATTCATGAAAACATTCATAAGCACAAACACATAGACATAAAGATTTGGGACAAGGAAATTTCTCTTTTATTAATAACAAAATTGGAAGTTACAACCTAAATTTTTTTGGCGCCGCTCTAAGAACCTTTCCTGGGCTCCTCTGCTTTGTCTCCAAGTGCACTATTCCCAATACTATCCTCACCACCAACATGCCAATATAAGGGGAAAATGATGGATGGTATAAGGAGGATGGACGGAATGGAATGTTGAGGATGAAACTCAGAGCAAAATGCAGAAGGCTTGGAGTACAAGGGAGAAAATTTGGAAGAGTTCTCTTGTCTCTCATTTTATATATCCGAATGACCCCCTAGGGCACCTTTTTATATGAGAAAATTATGGCTAATTCGTTTCCAGAAGGGCTACAAGAGGTAAGATTGTTGAAAAACCTAAGATAGCCCGTAAACTTCACCGGAAAGCACAAATTTTATTTGTTTTGTCACTTTTAGACTACACGTGTGATTTTAGTTATGCAACAAGCATATGTATGCGATATTTTAGGCATAACTAGCGTATGTATTTGCTATGCCTATGAAATAGGGCGCACATACCATACACAAACTTGTTTTGTTTAAGAAGAACTCCATCAAAAAGGGTTGGTAGATGTATGAATTAGTAGGCCAACATCAATGATGTATAGAAATGGAATTTTGAGTTATAACAAGCTCCTAAAGGATATAGATATAGACATGATAGAAATTCTTCGATCTTAGGTTCTAATGTCTGCTCTCCATAAGATATTTTCCATTGTTGTTTGATCTCTTCTAGGTATTCTTATTGATGTTATTCATGGATTTTTTGGTCATCTATCACTTCATGAAGTGCAAGTGTGTTATTGAATGATGTTGATCCAGGGGGATATTGGTGTCCACCCACCTATTCCAACTGGCTCAAAACAATTTTCTGACAAATTACTATTTTTAGTTGTTTTTCGGTTCCTAAACTTCAAGGGCCATTTTGAGGTCCTAAATGAAGGCTTTTCAGGATCGATCACCTCTATGATAGTAGAAGGCTCCAATTGAGGCTCCAAAATGAATCTCCTCGATGATACCTTTCCAACAATCTATCGTGCACCCCAAATGGAGATCGTATGCCAAAGTTACAGCCCCAGAAAGTTGATACACCAAACTACCTAAAACGAGGTCCACAAAACTGTTGGATTTTCATCTTCTGGGGTTAGGGTTTTGGATTTTATTTATGATAAAATGGCCTTTGGAGCCTCATTGTAAAATAATATTCTTGCAAATGGGAGTATCTGTCACATCTCTTCTCAGAGATAAGTTGTCACCATTATAGAGAGTCTTTCACTATGTATTTTTATAGTTTTGTACATTTCGCTCATTAATAGAAATTGTGTATTACTGTATATATGTGCCTCTTGTTATATATATGATATATCTATTTTATGTTATTGTATATCTTGTAATATCTCTTTATATTTATGTGTTATATCTCCTCTCTCATTTCGTGCCTAAAATAATCCAGATCAGTGGTATCATAGCAAGTTGCTCTTGATCATTTTTTTAGTGCATGTCCCCAACGAGGTCCAAGTATATCAAGTTGGGTCTCAAAATTTCCTCTCTTGAGGAAAATTTCTCTTGCATGCCCAAGAAAACCTCCATAGTGGAAGAAAATAAAAACGATAGAGTAGATGATTCTATTAATCTGTTTCTTGGGCAAGGTCTCACGCAATAAAGGGACGAAATGATGGAGAATTTTTCCCACATCCTTCAACGCTTGCCGATAGAAACTGACATGTCTTCATCAAGCGACCACTTTGTAGGAACCTCACCTTTCAAGGTACAAGTTAATTTTGATATTCCTGTATTTGAAGGACAGATAGATGTAGATTCCCTGGAAAAATGGTTAAATCTACTAGAAGGTTATTTCTCTGTTCACAATTTTTCCGACAGGGAAAATATCATCTTTGCACTCCTTAAAACTCTCCCCCATGTCAAACATTGGTGGGAAAATTACTGGGAGAAAAGTTCCACAGAGGAGTTTGGAATATATGGGGTTGAGCACACTTGGGATTTTTTTGTGGATGCAGTCAAGGAACAATATTAGCCTATTGGAAACTATGATGACCAGTACATGAGATGGACCACACTGCATCAAGAGAGGGGCCAAACAGTGTTAGAGTTCACCAATACCTTCCATGCCTTATGCACCAATTTGGGTATCAAATAATTTGAGCAACATTTGGTTTTGAAATATCGTGGGGATATACATAGATACATCAAAACTGAAATGGATTTTTTGGACATATCATCACTAGTTGTTTCTTATCGATATGCTGTTAAAATCGAGCATAAATTTGAGCACCAAAAAAAATGGGAGTTTGGGTCTAAAAATTCACAACAACCAAAGTATGATAAATATGACCCTAACAAAGAGCCTCCCAAAAACTAGTCAAAGCCACATGAAAAGAAGGGTCATGGAAAGATGAAGAAAGACATTGGAAAGTGGTGTGATTTCCACAAAATCCACTAGCACAATGTTGATGAATGTCACTCAAAACAATCATTAGTGGTTGAGATCAAAGATAAGGATCCAAACCCTGATTCTGATTCTGATCCAAAAATTAATAGGAGAAGACAGATCATCGATGCAGACCCGACTGCTACCATAGCGACCGAAACAATTCAACCAAAGGAACCCACAGATCTTAAAGATGGGGGAGTGACTCTTTAATTCACACATGTGGGTGAAGGGGACCCCATTGGATTTAATTTTTGATATTGGAAGAAAAAATAACCTCATCTCAACAAAGGTCGTCAAACATTTGGGATTGTCAGGGTTGGACGAGCCAAACAAAGAAGCCCCATAGCAAGAAATCTGCATCTCAATAGATGATGAGCAAGTAAGTATTGAACCTACCCCTGAGGCCTGAATTTCAATTGGTACTCAAACCCCCGATGAGAGACAGACAAAATCCAGGCCTTCAAAACACAGGGAGGAAGTTCAAGAACCCATTCTTGAACAAATATATATCATCGGGAGTTTGGGGAATACACTCACCTAGGGAGATCATCAAATCCCCGAACCCATGGACAAAGTATCCGACATACATGCCATAGCTTATGACCGGAAAAGGAAGGATATCGTTTAGAGAACCACCAAGAAAAGGAGGATCACTTTAGATCGCTCCATCCTCATCACTATGGAGGAACATCTAATCAACACAAAGCATGCTAAGACATATGAACTCATCGGTGCAGGGATGGAAATCACATATGCCACTCTGGACAGAGATAAAATTGATGAAGAGGAGTTGGTTGCTGCCCTGAAAGAACTAGAACATTTGCGCCACTTGGGGAAATACTATAAGGACACCACACAGGCCATGGTGTACCTAAGGAGCGAATTCAAGGAGGCCTACAACAAGTTTATAGATGAACGACACCTATTCACTGCAAGGATAGTTAAGCTACAAGAATACACCCTCATGGGGTTAACCATATGCAAAGATATGGAGAGGTGGTACGAGAAGGTGCAACAGGCAGTGGAAAGAATATACTATATTAGTGCGGTGCAACACGGTTGAGATGTTGAAGAACATGACATCCAGGTGTTAAGGGAAAGAAGAATCGACCGCATCAAGAAATCGGTCGAGTATTGGGAAAAAATGGCTCGAGAGCCTCATCGATAGATTCAAGAAAAATGAGCCAAGTGCGAGAAGAGATGGGTCAAAATCAATAAGGCAATGAAGGATATCAACCTCCCCGAGTTTGGCACACTCGACTAATTTGTTGACTTGCATGGCATAGTCAAGACTGACGCCGAACAAGACTCATCATGGACTGAGGAAATAGATAAGGTGACATACACGATGCCAGGTCAGGTGCGACAGTTTATGGAGCATCTGATCAAAGATTGGGCTATGCTACAACAATTAAGTGCCAGTATAGTCAAGTATCGAGCACATGCAGTACATATAAGAGAGATTCACTCGGTGATGATGAAACAACATAGATTCCCATACCCCAACACCTATGAGGATTTGTTCATCAAGTGGTCAGAGTATGAGAAGAGTCACCCTCTTAAGAGAGATAAGCATCGACCGCATCAAGATATCACTTAAGAGGGTGACTCTTCTCGTACTTTGATCACTTGATGAACAAATCCTCATAGGTGTTAGGGTATGGGAATCAATGTTGTTCCATAAACATCGAGTGAATCTCTCTTATATCTACCAAATGTGCCCGATACTTGACTATACTGGAACTTAATTGTTGTAGCATAGCCCGATCTTTGATCGGATGCTCCATAAACTGTCGCACCTGACCTGGCATCGTGTATGTCACCTTAGCTATTTCCTCGGTCCATGATGAGTCTTGTTTAGTGTGAGTCTTGACTATGCCGCGCAAGTCGACAAAGTCGTCAGGTGTGCCAAAATCGGGGAGGCCGATATCCTTCATTACCTTATTGATTTTGACCCAACTCTTCTTGCACTTGGCCCATTTTTCTTGAATCTCTCGATGAGGGTGCTGAGCCATTTTTTCCCAATACTCGGTCGATTTCTTGATGCATTCGATGCTTCTTTCCCTTAACACTTGCATGTCATGTTCTTTGGCATCTCAGCCGTGTTGCACTGCACTAATATAGTCTACTCTTTCCACTGCCTGTTGTGCCTTATCGTACCACCTCTCCATATATTTGCATGTGGCTAGACCCATGAGGGTGTCTTCTTCCATCTTGACTATCCTTGCAGTGAACAAGTGTCGTTCATCTGTAAACTTGTTGTAGGCCTCCTTGAATTCACTCCTTAGGTACACCGCAGCCTGTGTGGTGTCCTGATAGTATTTTTCCAAGTGGCGCAAACGTTCTAGTTCCTTCAGGGAAGAGACTGTTATTGGAATAATCAGTAGGTGCAGACACTAACATATCTCCCCAGATCCACCTGGATCTAGAACAAAATAGGACAGGACATGACTCTTTCCCTAAGTTTTGACCATTGAATTAGCTAGTAGGAAGGAACAAGTAACATACCTTAATATCGCTTCCTAGGGTCGTTTTTTCTCCTACTTCGCTCCGATGCTCTCGTGAGGTCAAGACCAGGACAACACAAACCAACCAAAGTGAAGATAGCAAAATATATTCAACTGTCAACTTATGTGTATGATCAAGGAATTACACAATAAAGTGAGAATAGCTTTATGGGAAAGGGACATGCCACTGTATCATATTAATTGAAAGTAAATATTACAAACTGATTGCCTTGATGTCGCAAGCTTCCTTTTGATGGCTCTTGGCTCCAACACACACACTTGCTCAATCCTTGCATGAAGAATATCGAAACCTCTTGATAGACTTGTTAGAGTCTCCAAGCTACTGTTCAAGTTAGGTCCTTCACACAATTCTTTCACCAATTCTCCAATGAATCTTGCTTAACCTTTTCCATGAGAATTCCCTCAATATATAGGAGAGAATGAGACAGTTACTTGGATAAGAATGATCCCACAATATCAGGGAATCCAGTACAAGGATAACCATTCGAATGCCAACCCATTCTTCTAGAAGATTCCCTTCTAGAAACATCGAGAATTCATCTTTTTCGATGCTTTAGGAAGAGTTCGCACCCTGTCTATTCAACACAGTGTGATAAGTTTGCACCTTGGCTTAAGGTAGCATGCGAGAATGGGTCATTCTCACACCCAAATATATTAGGAGCCTGCGAACCTTCTTCAAAAATGAGTTTTCTAGGAAGAGATGAAAGTAAGTTTTCTCAGGAGAAAGTTCTTATGAAGAGACTGAGTACACCATCATTAATACACCATCATGATGACCAAAATCACGGGTAACAGAATGCCCCCCAAAGTATGATGTTGGAACTAGTGACAGCCGAAATACTTTATAAGCTACATGTGTGTGTCGGAAACCAGGAGCACACCTAATCGGAAATCTGCGAACAACCAAGCATCTGCAGAATATCATATATACCAATTCTGAGGTAAGCATTCCCATACTCAGATCATAGACGTATGACATTATAGACATAGGTCATGGCCACCAATCATACACTGTGGATCCATGACATCAAAATATATCATAGCCACCAGGAATACACTGTAGATCTATGCGAGAAATTTCAAATTAAGACGACATAGCCACGAGACATACACAGTGGATCTATGTGTCGCAAATTATACAAACTCCATTTCAACCTGGACAAAAGGATGATATCCAGGGTCTTCAATTTCGTTGCCCAAAAGTACGAATCTAACCATGTGATTACATGTGTTGAAGTCGAACATGGCAAAAACCACTTGATTACTGGTCATTGATGAAACCGTTAACAAGTGTGAGGGAAATCACCATTCATGTCAATGACTCCCAAGGTACTCTATTACAATCCATTGAGTGTGAATGAGTGAGTTGAAGTCGAACAACCGATGGAATCTTTCAATCAGGGGTCAATGATGTAAACCTACTGTCGAAAGCGAGGAAACTTGCCATTGAGGCATGCAAGCTCCAAGGTACCAAAGAATTTCTAAGTCTTGATTCTGGATAATGAACGGAAGTTGATGGAACAAAACTCATCACAGGAGGGCCTTGATGTATCCCCCATCAATGACACGAAATGAGTAACAGATTTTGAAGGTGAAAGAGAGTATGATGTAAGTTGGACTAGACACAGGGAAGGCCGACATGGAGAGAATGGACAAATACAGATGGCTGACTCAATAGAGGTTTCAGATGGACTTCTCTTGAACATATGAACGACACGACCAATGATTTGGCAGCATTGACTCAAAGACGACACAGGGAATGACCTTGTAACAAATCGAATGAGAGACAAATGGATTTCCCAAACCGGCTTCAAATGATGAATAGGGGGTGTCATGTTCAAGAGAAACACTTACTGCCAATCAATACGAAGATGAAAACATATCCATTTCCCAAATTTTTCCCCACCATTTTTGGCGAGTAACTCTTTATTTTTACGCAAGCTTCAGGAGGATAACATATGCTTGTTGATATAAGCTTATCCTTTGGATAAGTCCTTCAGAGTATGTTTAACGAACCCTAAGAAGGAGTGGTTCGGTCCCATTATGGGTCTGTCGATGTTTGTTTAACGAGTCCAAAGATAGAAAACTTGAAGGTTTTTCATGATTATAGAGTTTGGAAAAACACTTAAAAGAGAACTCTCTCAGTTCCTTTTTCGTAAAATAGTTTGCATGAGAGCGAAAAAGAGATAAATTATCGCTCACCAGACGCTTTATTCAAATAATTTATCGAGCGTGAAAATAGCAAGGTCGCTCGACTATCTTTTCATGTTTAGAGAGTCTGAAAAGAGCTTAAAGAGGACTCCAGGGGGGTTCCTTTTTCGTATAACCTTGTTGAGCCCGAAAAAGTGATAAAAGTATGCTCGATCGCGTTCTCATGTGTTTTTGAGTGTGAGAACGGACAAAGACCACTCTCAAGGTTTTATACAAAAACCATAAAAAACAATCAAAACACACGATGACAAAGAAAAAATATGTCTGCATCCCTGTATATGACCATCAAAGTTGTTACGCCTGCAAAAGTTACAATCAAAAAGGCATTAGGGATTAGGTTTTAATAAATAAATAATTATTAAGAAACCAAATAACATGGTGAAAGTAAATATAAAGGAGTAAAACTCTTTTTCACCATATCATTTCACTTTTCCACTATTTGAGCTCAAAAACCCCTCTCTTACCCTCGAAGTTCGGTGTCGGATTGTGGGAGTTACGAGTGTCCATTCGTCGAGCCATCAACAACAGTGAGGTAGGATCTTTGTCCTTTACTCTTTCACGGTTTAATTTTGCATTTTCATTGGTCAAAAATTCATTTTTGAGTTGATTTTATGAGCCCTATTTGCGCTCAACCATTCTCGCAGGTGGGCTACACGGGACCTGCAAGAATGGGTGATTCTCGCAAGTGAGATCACAACAGCCTGTGAGGTTCTTGCACTATGCCCAAAGGGCACCTGCAAGAACTGCAAAGCACAATTTTTTTTTAAAGATTTTACTCAATAAAAATGAACCAATTCATGAATAGAGTTGCTAATCCTCTTTTTGTGCTTCTTATGCAGGTAATTGGCCATCAAAATGGTTCTTGAATGGCGTGAAAGGGAGAACGAAGAAGACAATGCTATTGTCGAAAATCATCTACCCACTATTGCTTCTTTGAGAAACTGTGGCCTTCTGAAGTACTTTCATATCCCGCGCATGAGGGCCCAAGTTAGGTTATTAGAGTACCTTGTGCGTATGTGGGATCCCGATCAGCGGGTATTTCATGTGGGGGTCCACACACTGTCCTTAGATATTGAGGACATTTACTTCTTGACAGGACTGTCACAACGGGGGTACCATGTGAGCCTGACTGGTGGTAGAGGTGGTGGGCTGCCCATGAGTGAGTACTGTCGTTTACACTGCATTCCTGAGGTAGAGAGGACGAAAGGAAAAGTAGCTATTTGGGGGGTACAATATTTGACCCTTTGTACTATCCTATTCACCATAGCTCAGATGGATGGGAGTTATGCTCCTCACATTGCGTTACAAAGTTACTTCCAGTATGCTATTGAGTGTACTGAACCTCGAGTTTTCAACTGGGTAGATGCAGTGCTTCGTAGTATGAAAAAGTAGTTGACCAAATGCAGACGAGATGACCTGAAGCAATTTGGGTACAAATATTTGTTAGTGTCCTTCTTCCTTGAGAGGGTTCCATTACTGAGACTGCAGGTTGAGTGGAATTTACCGGCTCCCAGGGATCCAAGAATGCTGAGATGGTGTCGGCTCATGGCCCGTCACGTAGCTGGACCAATCATCAAGTATGATGATACCTTCTTCGACTGGCTTCAACCACAGATGTTGATGGTTGACGACTATGCTTATGCCGAATTGGATTTCTGAGGAGATTGGGACTTAGTACTGCCAGAGGATGCTCAGCGGGGGGAACTTGGTAAGAAGTACACACATTTTTTCCTTTTTAAATGTTTTTATGAATTTTTCATATTCAAATGTTTTTTGTTTTATGTGTTCATCCAAAGACTAAATACAAAATCGTTGTTGATGACACAAATGTTGGACCTTACAGACCTCCTGGTACTTCTCCCATTCAATGGTGAGGAGAGGTGGAACTAGTGCCACAATATGCTGAGGATTCTCAAGTAGTGGAACAAAACCTAGAGGGCTTGACCACAGATATTCCAGACATGCCTCTTGAAGAGGTTCCAAGATGCGATCAACGTCATATAGTAGGAGTGTCAGGGTCCATGAGTTGACTGCTCCGTAGATTTGCTCAGGAAGTCATGTGTTACCGTGAACATCATCCATGACGTCACTTTGTAGAAGATATGAGCTTAAGATTTTGACATTTTGGTCTTCGGACAAACTTTTTGTAAAAAACTCTTTTGATCATTATATATATACAGACAGCTTCTACCGGTTTATCATGTGTTGTGTGAAAATTGATGTGATTGATTTATAAATGATCCAAATGTCTGTCTAATACATAGTTAGCCAATGCATCTGTTAATGTATTTAGACATATAGAAATATGCTGATATTCAATGTAATCAAAGTAACGTTCCAAGAGGTGAATTCGCAAGTACACCCGTAACAAAGTAGGACTTCGAATAGTGTATACATTACTTAACTGTAGTACTACCACCTGCGAATCGAGTCGCACAATCAAATGACGGATTCCAAGAGAGATAGCATCTACCAATAATTCAATAACGGTGCTATACTCTGCAATGTTGTTGGTTGCACGGCCGAGACACACACCTCGTAAGGAGACAAGTTCATTTGTAGGGGCATAAATTGCCCATGCAGCAGAAGCAAGGTTCTGAGTACTACAGCTAGCAACATCAATGAAGCCAATATAGGGTAGCAAAGACTCCGACATCTGGAAGTCAAACACAACGTCACATAAGGGAAGAGACCAGATAACGAGAAAAGCAAGCTATAGTAACACACAAGAAGTATGATACAATAAAAATACAAGTACTCGTGCACAAATGATTTTATGCATAGTACTTCTTCAAGTACAACCCATTCCTGGGTTCACTCAAAGGGATACCATCGTAATATACTAACTCATAAGCTCCTTTTTCCAAAACTCGTCGGACGATATAAGGACCTCACCACATGGCTTCGAATTTTCCAGCCCCTAGCATATCTCGATCTTGATCATAGAGGAGAACGAGATCTCCTTCCGAGAAAACGCGAGGCTTGACATGTTTTTCATATTGGGCCTTGACACATTTCTTCTGAGCTTCTATAACTAGGGTAGCATCGCGTCGAGTTTCTTCTAATCGCATAAGATACAATAGACATTCTTCCTCAGCAGAAGTGTTTGGTAGGAGTTCAACAGCTAGTTTCAAAGAGGGTATCTCGCATTCAATTGGGAGAATAGATTCCAAACCATAGACTAACTGGAAAGGTGTAAACCCAGTAGCAGATTTGACGGATGTCCGGTAAGCCCACAATGCCGAAAACAACATTGTGTGCCAACTTTTCTTATGAATCCCTATCATTCGTCGGAGCATAGTTATGAGAAATTTGTTAATCGCTTCGACTTGGTCGTTGGCTTGTGAGTAATAGGGCGTTAAGTTATCATGGCGAAGACCCAACTTTTTAGTAAGTTCGGACATCATGATGTTTCTGAAGTGGCTACCGTGATCAGTGACGATAGCTTGGGGAACACCAAAACGAGCTATGACATGACTAAAGATGAATAATGTTGCGGTCTTTCCAGTGTTGTCAAATGTCAGCATCGCCTCAGCCTATTTTGTAAAGTAATCAACGACTACAATAATGTAACCATGCCCCCCGGCCAAGTGAGGGTGACATGTCATGAAATTGATGCCCCATTTCACAAAGGGACCAACTGAGACCACAGGGTGAAGAGGAGCGGTATGTGACCGTATCTTCTGATTATAGGTCTGGCAAGCATGGCATTTCTAAACGGCGATTATGCAGTCGTTAAATAAAGAAGGCCAAAAATACCCTGCTCATAGGATCGTCTAAGCAGTAGCATACCCAAACATATGACCAGCACATGCTCCGGAATTGCAGTCATTCAGAGCTTTCTCGGCTTCGTCGAATGTTAGGCAACGTTGAAAAACAGAGTCAATCCCCCGACGATAAAGAGTATCCCCGAGGATAATGTATTTACGAGCTTGATAGCATATGCGACGTCGCTCAGTACTAGAAAAAGTTGGCCAGAAAGTATAGGTTTGGAGATATATAATGATATCCCCATACCAAATATCATCGGTGCTAATAAGGAAAAGAGATTCATCGGGTAATGAATCCGCTGCTACATTTTCCGTTGCATAATGGGGAAAGTCGCTTATCAACTCAGTAAAAACTAAGGATTTCTTGGACTTGGCGCGTTCGAATTCCAAGTCAAGCTCCTGGAGTATCACAATCCATTTGGAGTATTTTCCCCCTAGCAATTGACGTGTAAGAATGTGTTGCATCGGGTTGCAGTGAGAAATCACTGTAGTTTTACGTGAGAGGATATAGTGCCAGAAGCGTTGGATGGCTTGAACAACAACCAAGGCCAGTTTTTTGACATGTAAATACTTGATTTCAGTAGGCGTTAGACTTCGACTCAAGTAGTAAATAACATGTTTGTCGTTAGCATCATCTTCTTGGACGAGAACCATACCAATGGTGTAATCCGAGGCAACAAGGTAGAGGAAATAATCGTGACTGTAATCAGGGGGAAAGAGAAGCGGAGCACGTGTCAGGGACAATTTCAAAGCTTCGAAAGCATTGTTGGCAATGGTATCCCAGATGAACTCTGAATCCTTTTTTTAATAGCCATGTAAATCCACGAGTGATCTCGGCATAATTCAGGATAAAACGACGAAGAAATTTTACTTTCCCCTACAAACTTTGCAATTGGTGAAGTGTAGAAGGAGGAGGGAGATTAAGGATCACCTCAACCTTTAAAGGATCCACCTAGATCCCTTAACGTGAAACGATAAAATCGAGAAGGCGGCCAGATTCCATGTAGAAAACACACTTATGAGGATTTAAACGTATACAGTAGAACCGACAACAAACAAAAATGGCCCGGAGGTGGGTTGGGTGATCGACTCGGCGCATTGAGTGAGCGGGTAAATCGTCCAAATATGGTTGAACGATGTGCTTGATATCATGGAAAGCGTAAGACATAGTGCATTGAAAAGTTGCGCCAGCGTTCTTGAGACCGAAAGGAAGTTTCTGATAGGCAAAAGTACCCCAAGGAAAAATAAAAGCAGTCTTATGTTGATCATCAGGAACAATGTTGATTTGATTATACTCAGAGAAACCATCCATGAGAGAGAAGATTTCATTTCCGGCGCAATCATCGAAAATTTGATCGACGAAGGGGGTAGGAAAGTTGTCTTTGGGACAAGCTTTGTTTATATCCCTATAATCAACGCATACACAAATGGTGCCTTGTTTCTTTTCAATCGGGACAAGATTGGAAACCCAATCTATGAGAGCCACTGGATAAATGAAGCCGGCTTTAAGAAGTTTCTCGACTTCGAGCTTGATAGTAGCCGCTTTACGTGGGTGAAATGGACGAAGGCGTTGCTAGACGGGTTTAGCATCGGGGCATGTCTTTATCTCATGTATCACAATCTCAGGGTCGATACCCGACATTTCTTCATAACTCCAAGCAAAGATATCACAAAAATATTTGAAAAGGGACGTGTAGGTGACGACTTCATCAGAAGAACACGAAGCTCCGATATGGACATTTTCGACAATCCCAGGTTTGATGGATATGTCAAGGGGAATAGTGGGCGAGATATTGCTTAAGTTCCCTTCGGAAAACACATCGTGTGTAGACTTGGGAACAGTCGAGATGACGACAACGGTCGACAGGGTCGAAATCCGTTGGTAGTTCTCAAGAGTATGTTTCTCCAGAAACAGGATGGAACGATGATGCCCATCATCCCAAGGGGTGTCCTCCATGACGAACATGATCATCTCGTCAGTGTGAAAAATAACACTAAAACTATCGGGAGACAACTCACCAAGAGAGGGGGTAGAAGGTTTTGCCGATTGAATGGCCTGATAGGCAGATTCGACTGGACTTAACGACATTGTGTCACCGTAAAGAAGATGATCTCCAGGGTCAGGTACTATCTAGGGGTCGTGAGATGCAGGAAGTTCATGAGGTAAGGTGGAGATCATGTTTATGGAAGCAACAGATGAGCGTGGAACATCGGGCAGTGGAATGGGGAAAGTACCCATTAACGAAGAGTCCTTGAGAAGGCCTACACCGACGTTCTCATAACTCGGTGGGGTTTTAGCGATAAACGATACGTTTCCAGTACGGGTATTGGAATTGAAGAAGGCTAGTTGGTCGACGGTGACAACCTTACCTTGATGTGGGAAACGTAGCACATGGAAAAGGGTCGATACAACTGCGCGCATGGAATCGATCCAGCTATGGTCAAGCAAAAGATTATAATCAAGGGGAGCGTCAAAGACTTCCACTTCGAATTGGACCGTCTTGCCTTCTAACGTGATGGACAACGAAGGAAGGACACCGTAGGGCTTAAAACCAGAGCCATTGAAGGCTTTAAGAGTGTTCTGGGATTCATTCAAGGAAGGAGAGCCAATGGCTTTCCAGCAAGCAAGGGACATGACACACGTCGAGGCACCCTCGTCGATAAAGGTTCGACAAATGTTTTTGTCAGAGACAACCACTTGGATCTAGAACGCGAGTTGAGGGGATAACCTTGGAATGTGATCTTCCAAGTCAAAGATTATTAAATTCATATCCGTCGGGTCAATTCCACCGATAGCTTTCAACAGTTCCTTCTGTTGTGTAGGACAACTTTGAAGGACTTCAAGGGCTGACATCGCATAAGGTGCTTGGGCCAGATCTTCAACAATTATGTAGTTGTGGTCCGCATGAGCATGAGGATTGAAAGACGATTTCCAAACGACGCCCTTTGGGGGGGGTCATAGAACTGGGTCGAGGCTCGGTTGTTCGAGATGAAGAGGACCATTGGTAGGTGGAGTCGCGGGAGAGGGTTGTGCCGAGGAAGGCGGTAGATCATCAACCTTCTCTTTAGAGGGAGAATAATCTTTGGCTCAATTAGTGAGTGCAACGTTTCTCTGCTTTGAATCGCCAGTACACATCAAAACATATGATGTAGTAGAAGAGGAGGGTTGGTCATGAATGACCAACTGAGCTTGTTGTTGGGACGGGAAGGGTTGGGACAAAACGGTCAGTGCAGATGGTTTTGGAGCTCCTTGAAGGAACTTAGTGACCTAAGCGCGTCATGGACAATACTTTATGTAGTGATCATCACCACAGATAAGAAAAGGGTATCAAGGTTTGTGCTTATCCTGATCATCAACAGGGGTAGTTTTGGTTTTCTCTACTTGATTATTTTTTCCCTCCTTATTCTTACCTCTCCCCTTTTTAGATTTTTTTTTACCGGCAAGGGTAGATTGAATTGTATTTACCTCAGAAGTCTTGTCGGTGGGAGGGGAAGGAGACGGAGCATTGTGAACATTAGAAGAAGTAGGTTTGGGGTTTGTGCTTGAGGCGGAGTGTGGTTGGGCCTGGGAAGAGCCAATCACACCGTCAGTGGCATGTGAGGCAGCTGGAGTAGTTGAAGTGCTAGAAGTAGAAGGATGAGGTAAGTCAGGCAGTAAATCGTAAAGGGTTCCCGTTTGTGAATAAACGAGGTCAAGATATTGAGCACGACTTATAGCCTACTCTTCCGTGACTACGCCACCCATGGAAATGTCACGACCGATGTCGTTCACAAATGATTTTGTGAACCACTCTGCCAACAACTGATCGGGGAGCTCAAGTTTGATAAGACGGTGTCTCCTTCGCCACTCATGGATGTGATGGGATATATGAGTGGCTTTGTTCTGTTTGAAGGAAGTCAAAATCTCGGTTCCTGTGTCATAACATATCGGTAACTGGTAGTGCGTAAGGAAAGCCATAGCTATGGTGTTGAAGTCAGAGAAGAAACCTCGCAACAATTCGATATACCACTTCGCATCAGAACCCGTGAGAGTTCATTGAAAAAGACGTAAACGAATAGAGTCATCCATCAATAAGTTGGATGAGCACCATAGGTGAAAAGTCATAACGTGATTGTTCAGGTCCTCTCCCGCTTTTTCATCGAATTTAGGAATGTCCGATGGAAGCTTGGATAGGATAGAAGGCCATTGGGGAGAGTGATGAATTGGGTCATTTAGAATCCGTGACAAATCTGGAAGATCGAAAGTGGCTATAAAGGGTAACTGTCGATTCACCTGCGGGTACTGGTGGCTTTGGGGTGGAAGCTCGGTCAGAAAACCAGTAGGACCATAAGCAGTCTGCATATAATGTGAAGACCCCGACAGATGCGGTGGTGGTTGAAGAGGATAGTAGCTCATAGGATTGTATTCTAGAACAAGGGCTTGAGTTTGAGCATTCGCCCCCCAAATGGGATTGAACGAACCTGGATATGGTTGGCCNGTCGATGGAGGAGGATGTTGTATCAACTGATTCCAATACTGGGCCAATGATGGAGGGATGTTTTCCCATAAGGTGGGGTCGGTTCTCCCATCGAAGGTGGTGTTCCAATTGGGGGCAATGTGCCAATTGGGGGTTGTGTTCCAATTGGGATTTGCGTGCCAAATGGAATTTGCCTGCTAAAAGGGGGTTGAGTCATACCACCTTGGTGAAATTGTCCACCAACCAGAATCTGGTAATTTGGGGAGAATGATGGAATAGCACCACTAGGATTAAGACTGCCAGTAGAAGACAAAGAAGGTCCTCCAAAAGGAAATTGAGGGAGTGTCGGAATAAAACCGGGAAGAGAGTGCCCAGAAGAAGAAGGACCACCAGGAGAGTCGGATGGGGTTTGCGTAGGAGTGTGAATGGAAGCATTCAACGCATGGTATCCAGGTGGAAGTGTCGGAGTGACATTGGGCGTTCACGGTGTGTTGATGGGATCAAGACTAAACACAGTAAATATGGTTGGAACACTCGTAGTATCTATGAGATGGGCCATTTCGGCAGGGACGGTAAAGTGATAAGCGGTAGTCAACGGTACTATCTCTGGACTAGAGATTTCGGAAATCACAGGTGGATTGATTTCGGAAATCACAGGTGAACCTGGACCAAAAAGGTCCCGACGGAAAACACCTGTAGACCAAAAAAGATCTTGGCCTTCTATGCCTAGAAAGGATCCAACTGGTGATCCAGAAGACATAACAACTAATTCTCCGGAAGAGTTCAGTCGCATAAACGGTCGTTCAGAATCAGGGTGAATTCGAAAGTCCTCTTGAGTATTTGTAATTCGAAAATTTTCTAGAGAGTCAGTGTGTTCCACTTGTGGCGTGGTAACGATCGCGACTTCACTTTGCCGAGGAGAGCCCTCAGGTGTACTTGTAGGCAAGGGTTGAGAACCTTCTAGATGCTCTGGAGATAAACCCTGCATTCTACGTGAACGATGTGGAGGAGCTATTGTAAACGAGTGACAAACTTCACGAAGAAAATCTTATGGCCAACTTTGAGAAACAAACAACATGAGCTAGCAAAAAAAATCTAGGAAGCAACACCAAGCAAACAAGACCTTCTAATTCTGAAGTCACTAGTTGGTGATGAAATCCAACGTCGCAACAACGAGACGAGAAGGGGTTGGGCTAGGGTGGAAAAGTTACGCTGACGACCTGCTTAACGGACTTACACCCTGGTGCAAGCTCCCACACATAATCATGGGTATACCCTCCAAGGAGCTCGAGTGAGTTTGGTCAATGTCAATTCCAGGTACCGTGAATATTTTCCCCTTCACAGTCACCTCGTGTAAGAACCTAGAAGGATAGGCCACTAAGGTTACCACCAACAACAATAAAGCCTGGGGGGACAGTTGACAGTCCGATCCACGTGCAAGGGCAGGGTATCTAGCCCGAAATCAACTCAAAAGGCTTCCACTCATCATTGTGGGTATACCTCCGAATGATCCCCGTAATACGTGCAATCTCTACACTAATATCAAAAAAGCAGGGTGAGTAACTCTGTCAAGATCAATGTGACCTCGTGTTTGACCCTTGTGTGAGAAGGGCTTCCCAGGACAAGATGTTGCAAATGCAATTTAACACTCCCTAACATAAGATACTATTGTGTGTTTTGTGCTTTTGGAGAGTGTATCTCTCTTCCTACTCCAAAGTGCTAGCCTAGCTAAATGTTGGTGTAATAGAGCCCTAGAAAAGAGTTACTAGATAAATTTTACAATTGCACAGTGTTATTAAGAGCTGTTGTTTACTCAAAGGAAACGAAGATGAAACTTATGTTGTATGACTATGACCAAACGATGCATGGATGAGAATGAAAAATATATCGATTTTCGTCAATGAATCCTATGTATGGGAGGGAGAGAGAAGTTTTCCAGATCAAACTTTGAACTACAAAACACAGTTTCCTTTAAAATGCAAATGCAACAAATCACGCATCAATAACAATTCTCTATCGTTTCTTTTTCAATAATTTCAACAATTGATTTTCAATGTTTTCGAAAACAAAAAATGATTTTTTGAAAGAAAAACTTTGTTCAATTTTCAAAAAGGACCCACACTATGATAGTGAGAGTACAAAAAATCAAAAACCAATGAACAAGCAATGATAAAAACCCAAACCACTCTTTCAATGAAACCACAAATAAGAAGCAAACCAATCTAGTCTCTTCAATTGCATAAGAAAAGTGATCTATCAAACAATGGGCAAATGATAAAGACAAGAAAACTCAACTTTCAACCGACCGTTGGTCCTTAACCAAACAAGCACACTCAGAATCCGAAATCAGAGAGTATAGCTATGCCAAGAAAAGTCAAGAAACGAAAGTCAAGACAGAAGTGACAAGAAGAACCTTTGAAATCCTAAGACTTTTCATGCACGAAAATGAAGACAAGAAAGACATCAATCAATGGTCCAAGAAACTCTTATTAGGCACCCAGACTAACCTGGGTAGTTGAAGATGCCAACACTCAAATCCAAAAGTTTGAAAAAATGAGTTCGTAGGCTGGCAATATTACACAGTGTGAGAATTAGTGATTCTTGCAGGTGGCCCTTGAGCAGAGTGCGAGAATTTTACACTGAATCTAAAGGTAGGATGTGAACTCTATAGATTCTCGCAGGCTACTGTAAAGTGCAGTGCGAGAACCTCTGAAACCAGTCAAATTTTTGGAAAATGACATAAAATTTGAAGAGGCCTCTGGACCCAGAGGGTCTATCAGGGTATCCTAAAGACTTAGAGATTGATACGAATGGAGAAATGTAAAACAAGAGCAAATGGCCACAGAAAAATACCAAAAACCACAAGAAAACGGGTTATAATCCCCAGTGGAGTCACCAATTTTGTTATCGGACTAATCGATAGGTGTGGACACTAATAGATCTCCCTAGATCCACCTGGATCTAGAACAAAATAGAACAGGACATGACTCTTTCCCTAAGTTTTGACCATTGAATTAGCTAGTAGGAAGGAACAAGTAACATACATTAATATCGCTTCCTAGGGTCTTTGTTTCTCCTGCTTCGCTCTGGTGCTCTCATGAGGTCAAGACCAAGACAACACAAACCAACCAACATGAATATAGCAAAATATATTCAACTGTCAACTTATGTGTATGATCAAGGAATTACACAATAAAGTGAGAATAGTTTTATGGGAAAGGGACATGCCACTGTATCATATTAATTGAAATTAAAGATTACAACCTGATCGCCTTGATGTCACAAGCTTCCTTTCGATGGCTCTTGGCTCCAACACACACACTTGCTCAATCCATGCATGAAGAAGATCAAAACCTCTTGATAGACTTGTTAGAGTCTCCAAGCTACTGTTCAAGCTAGGTCCTTCACACAATTCTTTCACCAATTCTCCAGTGAATCTTGCTTAACCTTTTCCATGAGAATTCCCTCAATATATAGGAGAGAATGAGATAGTTACTTGGATAATAATGATCCCACAATATCAGGGAATCCAGTATAAGGATAACCATTCGAATGCCAACCCATTCTTCTAGAAGATTCCCTTCTAGAAACATCGAGAATTCATCTTTTTCCATGCTTTAGGAAGAGTTCGCACCCTGGATATTCAACACAGTGCGAGAAGTTCACACCCTGGATTAAGGAAGCCTGTGAGAATGGGTCATTCTCGCACCCAAATATATTAGCATCCTGCGAACTTTCTTCAAAAATGAGTTTTATAGGAAGAGATGAAAGTAAATTTTCTCAGGATAAAGTTCTTATGAAGAGCCTGAGTACACCATCATGATGACCAAAATCATGGGTAACAATGACCAAATCCTCTTCATCTCTTTTAGCTCTGTCCAGGGTGGCATATGTGATTTCCATCCCTGTTCCGATGAGTTCATATGTCTTAACATGCTCTGTGTTGATTAGATGTTCCTCCGTAGTGATGAGGATGGAGCGATCTAAAGTGATCCTCCTCTTTTTGGTGGTTCTCTAGAGGATATCCTTCCTTTTCCAATCATAAGCTATGGCATGTATGTCGGATACTTTTTCCATAGGTTCGGGGATTTGATGATCTCCCTAGGTGAGTGTATTCCCCAAACTCCCGATGATATATATTTGTTCAAGAATGGGTTCTTGAAATTCCTCCCCGTGTTCTGAAGGCCCAGATTTTGTCTGTCGCTCATTGGGGGTTCGAGTACCAATTGAAATTGAGGCCTCAGGGGCAGTTTTAGTAATTACTTGATCATCGTCCATTGAGACGCAGATTTCCTATTGTGGGGCTTCTTCTTTTGGCTCATCCGACCCTGAAAATACCTATACCAGATCTAAAAATATATTTCAATAAGACCAAGAATAAACCATAAACCATTCACCATAACATGAACACAAGAATATAGAGAAAACCCTTGAGGTAGGGTAACACCATATATTATTCCTTAAGGAAGGAATGCACTCCTCAAGCAACACTTGCTTGTTACAATGACAATATTATTCACTCTTCTTCATTACATTGCTTACACTTCTTTAGATAGTTCTCTCCATCTCCTAGGAACCTTCTAGAGACCCTTCTCACATTTATGACATTTAACTACCATAGTGGGTCTTTATTAATATAGTGGACCTAGTCTAACTTACATTGAATGCCCACATTCTCATATATTAAATGACTTCGACTAATAATACATAACCACATTCTCATTGGGTACCTCCCTAGGTACCCCATATTGCCTCCTTAGGTATACTACACTCCATCCCCCTTCACATTTTTCGTCCTCAAAACATGAGAAGAAACCATACAATATGAACAACTAAGCAATGTGGCCAACTGGTACCAAGTACAACCATCCATCCATCCTAATGGAAGATGAACATGATGTCCAACTGTTGCCTTGCCACCCTAATTTTTCTCTGCATCATGTCGATGTTTCCATGGGATTGGTTCTCTAGCTTGATTTCTTCCTGTAGTGTTGGTAGGCATCCATGTACATCTGGATTGGTTTCCTTTTTGGTTCGGTGTTGGTGCATAAGTGTGTTGACAACCTTTCCTTGATGATTGTTGTTTCTCTATATGATGTGGATGGCGATATACAACAACTGTAGGAATATGTTCTTTTTTCTTCAAATCTGCAACACTATGTGCCTTTGATTCAATGACCTCCTTAGCTTCATGACTGTGTCCTTCTTGTGGTTTTGCTTCATCTCCTTCTGTAGACTCTGCCTCTAATTCAACTTTAGACTCTGCAATAACTGCTTTGTTGGACTCCGTGGGCCCATATTTCTTATTAAGAGACAGATCCTGCAATGTGATTTTCTTTTTCTTGCACCACAAATTCAAAAACTTCTTTTGCACATTAATATTAATGGTACCCACTAATTCTATCCAAGGATATCCCAAAACAATATCCACTTCATCCATATCCATCGCATAAAAATCTGAATGCAACTCATATTTATCCATACTGAGCTTCAAATATTTTAAAATTTTAACATTTTCACCCTCAACCTATGTACTTTGAATATTCTTTACTAGAAATTGCAATCTATTAACCAATTGATCATTGATAAAATTATGCATGCAACTAGGGTTAATAGAAACAATGACATTTTCTTTATGAATACAACCATGATCCTGTAATATAGATTTGTCACGTGAAAATAAACCCTTGGTTCTCTCTGTATCCTTATTTTTTCCATGAGACCACTTGTCTAACAATATTTTTTCAAATTCTCCATTGGAGAGTGTCATCATCTCCTTATAATCAAGCGATTTCCACCAAATGGCAGCATCACCTT
>ML780205.1:243754-255032 GCA_009831015.1 Picea engelmannii
TTTTTCAAATTCTCCATTGGAGAGTGTCATCATCTCCTTATAATCAAGCGATTTCCACCAAATGGCAGCATCACCTTGCAATTTGAGATCTACCCAATGGGGCCAATTCTCTTCCCATGCTGACTTTATTTATTTAATGAATGTTTCAATACTAGGGCCATCACATTTTCCTATAAAATACATATTGCTTGGAAAAAATATTCAACCAAAACTAGGGTTTAAAAATAAATTACTGCAGAAAATCGCAGTTTTTTCCAGAAAAAACCATGAAAAACTGTTGAACTTAAAATGCTCATAACTTTACTTCCCGGACTCCGTTTCGGCTGATTGTTTTTTTGAAATTGGGTAATTTTCTGAGAGGAATTCAAATAAACAATTTATTTTACCAAATTCTTCTCATAAATGCTCATATATGAACCTGAAGTGCACTGCCCTCTTTTTCTTCTCTAGAAAAATCTACGAAAAGAGAAAAAACAATTTCCCTTCTTTGGCCAAGGAAAGTGCTATGATACCAATTGTTAAATAACTATATCATATCTGAAAATAAACTTCAAGAAGACCAAGAATAAACCATAAACCATTCACCATAACATGAACATAATAATATAGAGAAAACCCTTGAGGTAGGGTAACACCATATATTATTCCTTAAGGAAGGAATGAACTCCTCAAGCAACACTTGCTTGTTACAATGACAATATTCTTCGCTCCGCTTCATTACATTTCTTACACTTATTTATATATCTCTCTCCATCTCCTAAGAACCTTCTAGAGACCCTTCTCACATTTATGACATTTAACTACCATAGTGGGTCTTTATTAATATAGTGGACCTAGTCCACCTTACATTGAATACCCACATTCTCATATATTAAATGACTTCCACTAATAATACATAACCACATTCTCATTGGTTACGTCCCTAGGTACCCTATATTGCTTCCCTAGGTATACTAAAACAACCATACAACATCGGGTGGCTTCGTCGGGGACGCGATCTCCATGTCATCCAACATTGTCAATTGTCATATGACATCCATCCCTTCAAGGATGAGGTATTATGTGATGTTTTCCCACTGGATTTCTATGATTTTCTTTTGGGCCAACCATATATGTGGAAGCACCATGTTATTTATGAGTCTCTTCCCCATTGTTTCATTGTTACTCTGGGGGGTCATCTCTATAGGATACCAGAGGTAGTTCCATCTATTGTCCCACCTAAATAGACCTGCAAGGTAGTATCTCATACTAAAAAAATCATCTTCTTCATAGTCTATTCAAAAGGTGAACAAAAGAACACTGTAACCACTACAACTTTAGTAAAACCACCTTTTATCCACCAAAAAAAGGTCGATAAGATTGAAGCAAAGCACAAGGATTACTTTTGCACATAGTCATATGATGTAGCCAGACTAGTTCAAAATTTCCAAGCCTTCAAACCATAGGTTCGTGACATCCTTCAACATGCTAAGTAGTGTAACTTCTCCAACAAGGCTGGCAACTCATCAAGATGCAGATTCAAAAAATGCTTTTCCCTCTCCCTCGAGAACTCAATGAAATAGATACCATTTATTCCTAAGGAGGGAGGATTGATCTAGGTGGATATCGGTGGCCACCCACGTACTCCAACTAGCTCAAAACAATTTTCTGGCAACTTACTGGTTTTAGTAGTTTTTCGATTCCTAAACTTCTGGGGCTATTTTGAGGGCTTAAATGAAGGTTTTTGGGGATAGAACACCTCAATTATGAACAAAGGGTTTTATTTATCCCCCAAAATGAAACTCCTCAACATTACCTTTCCAACGAGCTGTTTTTTTCCCCAAACAAAGATCGTATGCCAAAGTTACGCCCCCAGGAAGTTGATACACCAAACTACCCAAAACGGGGTCCACAAAACTGTTGGATTTTCATCTTCCGGGGTTAGGGTTTTGGATTTTATTTATGATAAAAATTCCTTTGGAGCCTCATTGTAAAATCATATTATTGCGAATGCGAGTAGCCTTCACATCTCTTCTCAAAGATAAAATTCCACCATTCTAGCGAGTCTTTCACTTTGTATTTCTAGAGTTTTGTACATTTCACACATTAATAAAAATTGTATATCTGTGCCTCTTGTTATATATATGATATATCTCTATTATGTTATTAGATCTCTTTCAATATATATGTATATTTCTTTGTTATATCTCCGGGCTCATTTCGTGCAGAAAATAATCCAGATTAGATGTAAAGATTTTCTTCTTTTGAGATGAAAATATGTTTCCAACCGATGATAGGATTTGACAAATTTATTGGAGTATCATTTCCTCCTCTTCTCAAAAAATCCTTGAACATGCTTTAATTATTCTTGTTTGTTTATATTGTATGTCTTACACATATATTAGTGCACGGGGGATTCTTACAACACCCAAAAATTATTGAAATCAAATAAAATGAAAGCACATTATTCTTGAATACCTCATGCTACTAAGACCCTACTGTCATGAGTTTATCATTTGACATGAGATAGTGTTTCAATAATTCTGATTTAAATGGTTTAAGAGAGGATCGCTACAACACTACTTATAGATAATGCACAGGTTATTATCTCTCATCTTCTCATCTCTATCATCTTCACGGGAAAACTAATTCCTTTTTGCACTTCCCCAACGACAATGCTGGAAATTTAATTCAGTTCAATAGGTGAAATATGCTACATCAAATTATAAACTTGGGGATCATAGACTAATGAAGTGAAATGAAAAATATATGCAGACCTTAGCTTCCAATTTATCACTAAATGACTAATATGCAAAAATAAAATGTGTTCGCTGTTTTAGCTATGGAAATAGAGTTCTGCTCAACTGCATAAAGAATAGAGTAATGCTTAATAATGTGAAAACATAGCTGGATGAACAAAAATATAATTCTAATTTCTAATGCCACCAATCTAATGGACTACTACAATGTTCTTTCAATCATCCATCAATATAAGTTCCTAAAACCATAACATTCATTTATTCAATTGAGAGTTGCCACATTAGTTATCTATGTGTAAACAATAATGAATAAAGTTGCAAAAAGGAAATGAAAGAATTCAAAACTCACACAAATGAAAAATTAAAAAAACAATACCAATATTGATAAAATAAATGAAATAATGTGCTCCTCCTCAGGGGGCCCTCTTGGCTCGAAAGACGTTATTTGGTGAAATCATAGAAACTAAAGTCTTGACAAACACATAATTAGTAACTCGTGAACATGATAGTAACAATAATATTATGTTAATCAACAAATGAGTTTACAAAAATTTGATTACAAAGTGTAATGATGATAATTCTCTCTGAGGATTTAATGACTCATATTTATACAATAGAAACATAATTGATCAAATCCAATTTACATAGATCTCAACATGTCCAGAACCACAATTATGGGAAAAATAAATTTGTAGAATCAATCATGATATCTCCTAGATCCTTCACATTTTGAGGAAACCATCAATAAGGAACCCAAATGGCCTCGTCCCACACAAAAACCATGTGGTCGATTTCCAATATCCACCTTCATCTGCTCTCCATTGGCCCTGCAAAATGGTCTCTCTATTATCGCATAGATTTTCATAAATTGTTTGCAACAATTTACATATCGTATTTGAATATTTCTTGGATGTATGAATTTATATTGATCATACATGTATTAGAGAAATTCATGATAAAATACATGGATTTCTCCGATACAAACTCGTTATTTGTTGTACTATGTTATTTTGAAATAGGGATTACACATTGTGACATATGTATGCGTTGACTAACAAGTTTGACTTCCCTCATGCTCCAAGATGGAAGATATATATAATATTTTGATAGGTGGATGATTTTTGTGGAACCTTTTAACTCCTTCCAGATGTCATGGTTCAGTCCAAGGATGACCACATCCTTGTAGATGAACATGTTCGCTGCAAAAACCTGTCTTAGTAAATAGGATACAGAACGGTAATTTGAGTGGATACAAAATTGGAAGATTTTGTAGATAGTATTGCAATAATAGTTAATTAAATCACTCTGCACTAATAATAATGGAATTAAACATAATAATGTAAAAATTATCTCTAAACCTTTTCAATGCATATATTTTGTAGTTGATTATGGTTTTTTTGGCAAGGAGTGAAATGGAACATAAATGAGGCATAGATCTAGGTTTTGAATGGGAGTATAAGATAACAACATGACAAAATGAGTCTATTTTGAGGACTCAACATGTACATTGGTCCAGGATATTGACCTTTGGTAAAAAAATATGGGATTGGTAGGTACAAATCAAAGATATTAGTAGACGAAATGGAGTCTAAGAGTGTGCTAGTGTAGTAGTCAGTCTCAAAAATAAATTCAATGGGAGAACCAATGTGGAGATGTTCCCAAGGACTATCTAAATAAGTGAGAGTACAACAAAATATTGATTTATTCAATTTTTTATCATTTAATTATCAACCGAGGTTCATATGTACTTACAAGATATTCTTGCATTGTATGTGCAAAAATATGTCACTTGTGTCAATTGATTATTTATTATGCACGATAAATCTACTCTGTTATTTTAATATGCAAGATTGTTTTACTATGCAACTCTATCTCCGAATGTTAACTTGTGGATTGAATACAAAACAACAAGATGAACTTGAAAAATAAAATAATTTAAAATTAATTTACAATTAATCAATATTCATTCTTGAATTATAATCTACTAAAATTAGAAATATTGTATCAAGATTTATTGTAACAATACTTTGTTTTGATTGGTTCGACATATAATTCAATGGTTGAATGCTAACTGTTGGAAAGTTAGTTGTCAATTATGTCAACCCTAGATTTCAACTCTATAAGAAGTCTAGAAGCATTGATTTCAACCATAGAAGAAGCATGTTAACCCCAAAAGAAACCTCTATAAGTGATGGGTTGTTTTGAAGGAATAAGTGATGGGTGTATTTGAAAAAGTCTCCAAAGTGGTCCCCTTATGGCATAGAACTAAGAATGACCCTCACAAGAAGATGATTTTGATAATTATACAAGAATCCATGGAAATATGGCCAAGTGGTTAAGTAGTTAAGAAGCCCCAGAGGTGTGGTCATGAAGCCCAAAGATGTTTGAGGAAAAAGAGGATGAAGGACATGGGACACGCTTGAAAAACCCTCATAAATGGATAGTCCTCATCATTTTGTTTCCAATAGTATGTGGTATGTCATGTATCTAGACGGTTGAGGAGATATTCCCTCCTGAAGATGGAATCTCAAAAGTATGGTTAATAAGCCCATAAATGGTTGTAACAAGAAGTGACAAGTCGGCCCCCAAAATTTATGAAAAGAAGATAAACAATTACAAAAAGATATTATAGGTTATCCCTAAAGAAAGTAAAGGTGTTACTTAGAAAATTATAAATACACTTCAAGGAGGATGTCATCTATACAAGAAAGTTCATTGAATATCTATCAAGTCATCAATTGATCTATTGGCGAATCTTAGGTAGTGAGTCTGAGGAATCTAAGGAGTGTGAAAGTGAAGTCTTGGATCCGTAGAGGAGAGTGAAGGGTTTTTGAGAAACCCTAGATTAGCTAACCATCATGGTTCAATATTAAGGCATCCCACAATCCACCCCCGTGGGTTGAGTGGTGCTCTTCACATGAGTCACCACTCATTGCATGGATTATGATTAAGGGATTTTTCCCATGTGATCTCGAGTCTGGAGCATAGTAGAGAAAGACTAAGTGGCAGAGACAACAATCTCTCCTCAATGAAAAGCACACAAAAAACTAAATAAAATAACTACTTAAATTATGAGGAAGTGAGGATAGAAAGGAGAAAAGAAAGTGCACCTTTTTCTCCCGTCTTGTATCTATCAATGCTCCAATTCATTGAAGAGCTCATGATAAGATATTAGAACCAGCCTAAAAGATAGATACAAAACAAGGGCTTCAACAAAAGTAGTTATGAAAACCAAAGCATGTGCATATCATATGTCATATTCAAAGTAAGAATAAATATAAAAATACATTGAAGACAAAATATGAGGGAAAACAAACTCTTTTATTATCAACAAGTGGAAAAGTTAAGTTACAACCTTGTCTAGCCTTTAGTCACTATCTTGAAGCTAACTTTCTAGGATCCTCTAGGAATCCTCAAGCAACAACTCAACCAATGTAATCTTCCCTCAATGACTCAAACAGGGATAAGGAGACACCCTATAGTCACATAATGTAACACCCATGTTTCCCCCAAATTGTAAATATTATTATTACTGTGAACAAAACTATAGAAAGATGTTCCATATGGTTGTTTTATAGACAATGAACGCTGCCATGGAAATTAATGTATATATATTTTTTATTAAATGAAAGGAAATTAGTGAAGTTAATTTTGAAAGAGGGTTTCCAGATAGATCGTGATGCATGAGAAGGGATGGTAGGGGAATCTGTAATGGTGATTTGACCCTTGCCAGGTTGGTAACTTTCTAGATATAAATGTGCAGCTCTAGAACAATATTTTTTCCCAGAAAAAAAATTAATTACCAGTCATGTTGGTAGTTGGGAAGTATTCCCTCAAGAGTCGATGAGGGATATGGGAAGAGTACCATCTGAAACTTCCTCACCTGACCCACAAAATCTTGCTAGGAAAGGAAATAAAAGAGAGGAAAACTCATGGGAAGAGGGGAAAAGCACATACAAAAGACAAACAAATGGTCTGGAGGACCAATAGAGAAGAAGAAGAATGTGCGAGGCTCTCTATATCTGAGGAAGAGAAGTTTGAATAATTTGTTATGGTTACAAGAATGCTTGCACATTGTTTTCTAATCAAGCTAATAAACATAGTGGTATTGATTGAGTGAGAATTCACAACAAACTCCCTTTCTTAGTGGATATAAAACTGGACTACCAGGTTCCCGTGGTAAAAGGAGAGTAACCTTTGTCCCTTGTTGTTGTTGATATCAAGAAAAATCCCTCTCATGGAATCATTATCTAGCTAGCGGGTGGCTAGTTGAGGAATGCTACAAGAAACAACTGTGCCTATGGTTGGGTGGAAAATGGAACCCCTTTTAGTAGTTTCCAACTAAATTCCAAAGTTTCAAATTAGTGTGTCTCTCATTTTTATTTTACCTTGAAATTTTTTCTGTAATATGTAATTTTTGAGCTAGATGATGACATGATTGTTTATCTCATTGAATGGTAGAGTTTGTATCTTTGATGGCCTAGCGGTCTCAGAAGTTTGAAGTAGAAATTAAATCTCATATTTTTTCAATGACTCTTTGTTTAATCATATTTAGAAAATCATACTTGTGATTATTGGGTTTTTGAAAGGAAGTGGGGCAGAAGGCAAGTTGGCCTCTGTTTGAATTTGTATAGGTTCTATTTTCCCCAATGGACTGACTCAGGGATATAATCCACAAGCCAGAGTTGGGACAGATTGTACATGACGGTCCTAAACTCGTCAACCCCTCGTTATTTCCTTCTTTTCAATAGATTTTGAGTTCTGTAGGCGAAAGGTGCTTCCTTCAAACCATTATTCTGAGTTGTTATCACCGAAATTTTGTCTGCAAATGGTTACAGGAATCCAGCATCTCCAAACACCTATTAGTTCATCCATGGCCCAAAAAATATATTTCCAAAGGGCTCAAAACTATACAACTAGTTATAAAATAAGCATGTGCTAGGAATCTACAGGAAGCATGTGCACGTGCGCCAGTCGAAAATGTCGGAAAAGTGCACATGCGCCCGATGCGCGACTGTGGACGAAAAAATCCACGCATACCTCAAATTGACGCATTTATGATCTTTGTAGGCCTTCCAGCCACTTCTGGTTCATCTTCCAAGTCGATTTGACACCCAAATCCAAACTGAATCTGAGTGGGGGGCTTGTCAACGACCTAAGGGTGCCTAAAGAGCCACTTGTTCACACTAAGTACTAGTTGAATAATTCCTCAAAGCTTTGCTATAAAAAGAGGCCATGGGTGCACTATATTTCTAAGAATTCATTTGTATTGTTATGCTTCCTATATTCTCTTGGAGGATCCTCTTTCCTCATCAAGAGCATACAAACATCATTTCATTGAGCTATTCACATCACCTCTTGAGTGAATGCGCTTTGGATTTCTTCACCATTTCCTTCAAGTTTTCTATTTGTAAGAATATCTCAATCATTGAGGGTTCAAGAGCCCTCCCTTGGAGGAAGAGGGGACCCATAAGTCTCCCTTTATCTTTGGTTTTTTCCCACTAATACAATCCTATCCATTGGTGGCATGAATGTTGTTTATTTTTTATTCTAATGTCCTTATGCACTATAGTTTAGTTTCTTTTATTGTTCTTAGTTTAGTCTTTTGTTTATTTCTTATGATTCATGTTTCTAACTCTTGCATTTACTATTGTCTTGTCCAGATAACCCAACTGGGCTTGTAAGCGTCTTTATTTTGCTCATTTAGGTGACAAAAGAGACGCAACAGATTGACGACTCCACTGGGGATAGGTATCAATTTCTTCCCCATTTGGGCTGATTGAGCACCTCCTTTTTGTTTATTTAACTTGCAGGAACCAGAACCGACTCAATCCTGCTAGCAAAAATTTAAATCCGAAGTTGAGATGAGAGAATTTCATCCGAAATTTTCTTCTCGGCCATGTAACAGAAAGTGCACGGGTTTTTTAGCCCATGGATATGTCTTCCCATCACGTGCGCCAAACTCTCTATGTTTCTCAACGCATTCTAAGCACCTGTGCCAACAAGTCATTTTTAATTTGTGCATTGGCGCCACATGCACCTTTGTCTATTCTGCGACCTGTGCATCCGTCCAGAAAATCAAATATTGTAAGGAGTTTTGTGATGTGTTGAAGGCCCATAGCCTTCTTAAGCTTGATTTTATGCAAATTTTAATATGAACCACACTTAGATTCCCTCTCCACATGAAGGGTTAGTCAAAACATAGGCACTTAGGGGGTTAAAATCCATATTTATCCTCTTTTTGCTTTCATTTTTCCACATGGACAGCTTGCTTTGATTAAAGTTAAGTTGGAATCATTTTATATCACATATAAAACTTGCATTGGGACCAGAAATTGGACATCAATCATTGAATATGCTCTTCTCTCGCACCATAGAGCGATATTGAGGATCAGAAAAAGATTGAGAGAAAATTTCATCTCCCTTAAAAGACAAAATCTTTAGGAGAGGACAATAGCCCCCTTAGGACTCCTCTTAGTTTCTTTTTTCAAACACATCTTAAAATTGTAAGGGCCCATACATGCCCACATGATACAAACATAGGATAGTGTTGAAATCTACTTTCTTAGATTAAATCACTAGGGAAATTTAAAGGTTTTGTAACGGGCCCATACATGCCCACATGCCCACAATCTAGGATAGTTTTTGAATATTTCTTAGATTAAATCACACTATGGAGTTAAAGGATTGGTAAGGACCCACATGTCGACATGCTAGTTCTCTAGGGACTTTAAAATTCCACAAGGTTGTAACAATGACATGTAGTAACTTAGGTAATCAAAACTTGTAAGGACCACACAAATTCCACATGCAACAAGGTGACACCTAAATTATTAAAAACTTGGAACACTTTCACTTGTTCACACACAAAGTTCGCACTCACTCACATAGTTTCATCTAGAAATCATGGAGGTTGAAGTAAGTTTCCTCCAATGGGATTCCAAAACGCCCCACCCTTTTCTTGACGAGACTATCCACTCCCACTTAATTTCAACGAGATTGGTTCACACCCCCAATCTCTCAAACAACCACATCTAAAATCTTTCTAAAACCTCACTAAGATTTCCTCCACAGGAGGTGCCAAAATAATTTTTTTAGTCTAGGTAGGATCTTAGGGATAGGCATCCAAATAACTCCACGTTATCTAGTTCTCACATCTTCAAACAATAGAAGTTGACAACTAGGGAACTTTAAATCCTCCAAGTCAAGTGTTCCTACACCATAAGGCAGGGAGATACCCGTGAAGGGTTGAAGGTTGAGGTCTGGTTTTTCTATGCATCCTCCCTTGACACACCCACATCTTGGATGGGATCTATCTTGTGACCCATTTATGAGGCCGAAAATATAAATGTCGCACTTTGACCGAGGTACCTAGTGAATAACTTTTAGGACATCTACCCAGGTGGAAATTGTGGGCTGGAATTGCACCTTGATCGGATTTTGTGTGGCTATTGGGAAGTATCACCATCTCTTTCAAGATATGGACCCTCTTCCCCTCATTATAACTGATTACTTCATCCTTCACTAGTTCCTCTTCCAGTGGCTTCAAACACCATTGTCGAGTGCTATTGGAAGATCCAGTGCTATTTGAGAGGAAGGACATTATGTATTTTAGGACACGATCATTTGTTTTCATTGTTCTCCCACATGGAAAAAATCCACCTATCCACATGTATTCTTCTTTATCAATTTATTTATGTATGACGCCCTTGTGATTACATGCGATTGTGAAATATATTGTGAAGGTCCAAAAATTATAGCAAAGACTCTTGTTCATTTATTTCTCTCATCACAATTTGCACACATCCACTTGGCTAGTCAGACATCATAGGGGACCCACATAATCCCCGTCGCTCCATACGCTTGCTAAACCTCCCTCCTATTTGTAAGTTTTAAACCTGTGAAGTAAAGCAATGCATGTAGATTCTTAAGCAATATAGAAATTAATCAATCGCTCATACACAGAGTACACAGATATTTTTACCGAAAACCCTTAACCGGGAAAACCTTTCTTATTTTCATTATATCGAATTTCACCATTCACCATACAATATATACAATGTTTTTAGGTATTCCGTAGATACCAAAACCCTAATCCCTTAATCCAGGATTAATTTACAAATCAGCCAAAAATAGCAAAATCTGCTAAAAATAGCAAAAACCGCCCCAAAAAATCTAGGTGTAGGGATCGTCAGATGTAGTTGTCGTATCTGACGCACCCACACACACACACACATGCAAAGAATATAACACATACCCAACATTCTCCCACTTGTTGTTTTCTTTGCATCCAGAGGTCCAGGGGATTATATAGTCAACAATCCAGGGTAGCAATGCCCATTGTTACTCTACACCAAGAGAACTTTTCTGTGCTCACAGACTTTCTCAATGAATCTACAGCATTCTTCAAAGTGTCAACCTTTTCCAGCAACACCTTCTTTTCCTCAACCATGTCTCTCACAAAGTGATACTGAACATCAATATGCTTTGTCTTCGAATGATAAGCTAGGTTCTTTGCCAGGAATATTGCACTCTGACTG
>ML780205.1:257728-279900 GCA_009831015.1 Picea engelmannii
CATCCATGCTTTTTCGCCTCATCTCTTCAGATAACAACGATGCAACTACATCCTCATATTTCAATGTAGGTTGAGTGGTACTACCTATTGCTACAACCAGATTATCCCAAGAGTTTGGCAAAGAACATAACAAAGTAATACACGTATCTTCTTCTGCAATCGTAATATTAACAGATCCAAGTTGACTTACCAGAGTATTAAAGGCATTTAGATGTTCTGTCATAGAATCTCCATCTTCCATCCTAAGACGATACAGCTTCTTTCGAAGAAACAACTTGTTTACCAGGGACTTTGATTGATACAAATTCCCTAACTTATCCCATAGTTCCTTAGCTGTAGATTCTCCCGAGACATTCAACAACACGGAATCTGCCAGACAGAGTTGAATGGTACTCCTTGCTCTTCTGTCCAGCTTGTCCCAATCTTCCTTCGAAATACCAGTAACTGGTGTACTAGTAGTTTGTGTACTGGTAGGAGGTGTACCAGTAGCCCGTGTGCTTGTAGATGGTGTACCAGTAGGTTGTGTACCAGGATCCACAGCGATCCATTGTTCTTTGTCTACAAGAAGGTCCTCTATCTTGAGCTTCCATAGCTCAAAGTTTTTACCATTGAACTTCTCTATCTCGATTCTAGATGAGCTCGCCATTCCTCTTACTTTACTCGAATCTCCTCTACAAAAGCTCCCACTGAACCCAGGTTTATCACAGACCCAAGATAAAATTGATCTATCAAGACCGAGCCAAACCCTCAGCAACAAAGGCACCCCTCTGAAGCCAAAAACGTGCTCTGATACCACATGTAAGTTTTAAACCTGCGAAGTAAAGCAATGCATGTAGATTCTTAAGCAATACAGAAATTAATCAATTGCTCATACACAGAGTACACAGAGATTTTTACCGGAAACCCTCAACCGGGAAAACCTTTCTTATTTTCATTATATCAAATTTCACCATTCACCATACAATATATACAATGTTTTTAGGTATTCCGTAGATACCAAAACCCTAATCCCTTAATCCGGGATTAATTTACAAATCAGCTAAAAATAGCAAAATCTGCTAGATTCTAGGTGTAGGGATCGTCAGACGCAGTTGTTGTATCTGATGCACCCACACACACACACATGCAAAGAATATAACACATACCCAACACTATTCTAGGGTAAGTTCCTAGTCTTTCCAACTCATTGGCTCCACCTTCTCACACCCCTATGAGTGATACCGTCTTGGGATCATCTTTTCTCGGTTCCACTTTACTTGGGTCCACTTCCCAAGGTCAACCATCCACACACTCTCCTTTACATGACAGAAAGGAGCAGACTTCTTCCCAAGGGGGGAAGAAAAGCCCCACCTAGCCCCCCTCACGGGTCAGGTACACAAAACACTCACACCATGGCTGGAAGTAATCTTCCACCACCACCCCAGATGTCATACTTGGATTCCCTCAACATACCGGATCTGATTAAGCTCACCAATGATCCTATATTACATGACCCCACATGGCCTACCATGCCTACCAAACTCCCTTCAAACATCCCCAAGTTTGAAGGAAAAGTGGGAGATGACCCAACCAACCATATCCTGACCTTCCACTTATGGTGCTCTTCAAACAACATTATGGACGACTCTGTCCGATTGAGATTATTTCAACGCACACTCACTGGCCGATCAAGCAAGTGGTATGTAGAATAAAAATCTGGGTCCCATGTGACCTTTGAATCTTTGGCCAAATCATTTTTGACCTTCTTTCAACTACCAATCCATCATGACAATGGTCTCAAACTACTCTCAGAGTTTAAACAAACCTCTACCACACACATCATTGACCACATTCACAAATGGCGTTGGTGACATAGTCTATGCAAAGCAAAAGCCACCAAGCAACAATGCCTCAATTGGTTTCTCAAATTACTTGTTTCCCTTATTTCCAAGGATGTGGCTGCCACCTTCCCCCAGTATGAAGAATAAACCATCGACAAGGTTCAACAATTTGAACTCATTTATTCCCAATTAGGATACTTATATATGGTAATACCTAATGCCCCGAGACCTATGCCATTCGGCCAAAACAAACCTGGGATGTCTCACTCCACAAATGGATTGATTGGTACCGCAACACACCACAATCCATACCCCCCACAACCAACTATGTATGGTACACCTCCATATCCACCGGTATATGGAGGAAATCCTTACTACCCCCCTCCCCCTTATCAACAACCATACCCTGTTTCCCTTTCTCCACCCATAAGTGGACCCCCGCTGATACCCACAATGTGCTCAGTTGTTCAACCTAGTTCTAGAAACCCCTCTACTCTTGCTTACACCCTAAGCACCAATGAAAGTTCCATGCCTTCCTATGTACCTTACAGATCATTTCCACCACATAATCTGTACTTCCCATTTCCTGGGCCTCCCCAGCCCATTGCTTCTCCACAAGGGAACCCACACACTGGGGTTAACTTTGTTCAACCCTCTCCCATTCAACAAGTCCACCACTTTGAACAACTGAATACAAAAAATCCAACCCATCAGTCGAATAATTCCAAAAATAAAGGAAAAAACTGAAACAATAATAATCTAGGACCAGGAGGGAATCATCCCCAAAAAAACCAACCTGCCCAAGGAAACCAGAATCAAGGGATCCAGAGTCCTCAAGGGGGAAATAACAACAAACTCCAAGGGGAGAATAACAACAATATCCGGAAAAAATTTCCTTATGCCCTTTGCGGTGAGTATGGCCATTATACTCACAATTGCCCCCAAATCATTGAATTTAAACAGATGAAAGACTCTGTGAATGGACCACATCCCCCAGCACCGCCTGCCCCTCAGTAGGCCCCAAAATAATATGTGCAGCAACCACCCCCAGCCTTGTTGCAAAACCCCATTCCAAACCAAGGGGTGATGAACAATCAATAGGAGATACATCCTGCCCCACCCGAGATGGGACAATATCCAAATCCCGACAATCCTACAAATCACATTGTCCTCCTACAAATTGCACTATCCTCCTCACCAACGAGGAATAAATTCTTCTACAAACGTGTAGTCGTCAATACAACGCACCCTCTGAATCTTCCCCCACCACCTTTAAAGCACCCCCAGTCACAACTGGACCACCTTTGATGATTCCACGCCCTAATACTGAAACACCCCTTTGTATTCCTCACATCCCATTGCAAAGGAATGTCAACAACCCTCAGGCTAGGGAAGCCCACAATTACAGTATGGTCGATGAATTGGAACAGTCTCCTGCAACCATTTCAGTCTTAGAAGTCCTTCAAACCTGTCCCACTCAACGGAAATAATTACTTTCCGCCCTGGGGGGTAGTCGATCCTACTGATACCCGACTCATCACATTTGATATTGATAGTGTTGCATCATTAACGAAAGTGCCTCCACATGCATCATGTCCAAATCCTTATGGAAGAAACTAGGTTCCCCGGAACTCATACCATATGCCATCACTTTGAGAGTTTATGACGGATGACCATCCTCTCCTGAAGGCCTTTTCCAAAATGTCCCCGTTGAACTTGGGGGAGAAACTATCCTTATTGACATTGAGTTTATTGATGCCCCACTCGATTAAAATATCTTGTTCGGTCGTAGCTACATGTACACTATGAAGGAAGTCACCTCTTCTGTGTTTCGAACCATGATGTTCCCCCATAATGGGAAGATCATCACCATCGATCAAATTTCACATTACGAGCCTAACCCTTCTTCCAACATCGATAAAATCCTCCCTTTTGTCCAAACTAATCCCGATGCCTACCCACTTATCTATATGGGCCCTGGAATTTTCAAAGACCCATCCTTGCTAGGAACATACCATGGAGAACCACCGCTCATCCATCCTTCAACATAGGTCTGTGTCATCTCATCCAATGGAACTGACACTAGAGATACCATTCCTCCCATGGAGGCTTCTTTACTATCTGATGTCCCACTAGTGACGGAGCGCCTCCCTCAGGAACCTCCTGAGAAATCTTAATCTTCATTTGTTCCCAATTTCACCCTCCCCCAGGGCCACATCATGGTTTTGGAAACAGTCCCCCAAGCCATTACTCAAATCCCCTTGTTTTACTCCCCATTGGTCGTACAATTTTTCTAGGTAGCCGCAACGCTTACCCTTCCCAATATGGTGTTGGAAATTCCAGTCTAGTATCTTCATCCACCCGTGATGGTCCCTCAACCATCCCTCCCTTCCCAAATAGAAGGAATCCTGATGCAGATTCTAGTACGTACTCCCACCACACCACCCTCACGCCCACTTGCTAGCACCACTGCTACAACTGGGGGTCGATGGAAGAATAAAGATCCCATCATTCCCCTTCCTCCTTGAGTACAACCTCCTTGGTCTCTATGTGAGAAGGACGAACACCCCACCAATAAATTTCCATCTCTCCCCGAGCTATGCAATTTAATTCAACTCCCTCGAGCAATAACACCGCTTGTCACTTCATCCAGTTCACCTAGTACTACTACTATATCCTGTAATGCAAGTAGAAAAGGACTGTGAACCAAATTTGCATGTGCAATCTATTTCGAGTATGGCCATTACAACGACCATTTCCCCACGCTACCTCAATTTTGGCAGACGCTAACAATAGTACACCAGAGCTTTCAGCAAGAACCCACTCCATCCATGTCATCTCAAACACATGTCACCAACATCCATTATGTCACGATCTCAGTCAATGAACATATGAGATGCCCTTGCTCCCTCTACGAATCACTAGATCATTTCACATACAAATGTCCTATGATCATTGAATACACGCGTCACCAAATGGCCCTTATTCAAAATCCTACACCCCCCCATCGCCGATAGAATCAGTGATTACCCCTACTCCATCACCCGAGGTTGTTCATGTCTTTTCTCCTAAACCTGAGACACTTCCTACTCCTCCATGGTTCTTGGATAGCCTATATGAGGATTTTCCCCCAAATCCCCCCAATTCTCTAGTTCATTTCCCCACGGAAATTTTACGCCCGACTAGAATTTTTAACCCACAATATCTTTATATTTGGTTTATGTCGAGAAAACCATCACATCCCCCTTGGGCCACCCCCCTACCTCTTTACCATCAGTAGAAAACCACCTGGTGACCGTCACCAATGTTACCCTATGGATCCCCTATATTCTCGACAATTCCACTGTGATGAAGACATCCTCGAGGAGTTAACTACCCCTGATTTCCCATGGGATCCGCTCCATCACAGAGCACTCTTTCTTTCATAGGAAGCCTTTGCACCTCCTAAACAAAACCCCATATACACAATCGAAACAAAATATTTCCTCCCATCAAGGCATATAGATTGGTTCAATAACCCTATCCCTTCCCTCAACGCTTTTGAAGAAGGCAACATGGCCAATATTTCCCCCATGGTCAAAATCGATATTTCCATCAAACCTAGAATCATAAAGGAAATCACCATTGGCACTGCATGGTCTCCTGAAGAACTTATATCTTACAAATCTCTCTTCCAGGAATACCAGGAAATTTTTTCTTGGTCATACACAGAGATGCCTAGCCTTGATCCCTCTATTGTCAAACCTTGTATAGACACATGGCATGATATCACACCTGTCCTCCAAACGCAACGTCCACTACACCCATCCAAAGTAGCGGCCATAAAAGATGAGATTGAAAAATTACACGTTGTTGGGTTCATATACCCCATCGCATATACATCATGGGTCTCAAATGTCATCCCTATCAACAACAAACAGGGCACTATTCACGTCTGTACAGACTTTCGTGATCTCAATCACGAATATCCCAAAGAAAACTTTCCAACTCCCTTTATCGACCAAATTATCGATGATTTCATTGGACATGAGGCTTTTTCCTTCATGGACAGTTTCTCTAGCTACAACCAAATTCAGATTCACCCAGCCGATCAATACAAAAATGCATTCACTACCCCTTGGGGCACTTTTGCATATCGTTTCATGCCCTTTGGCCTCAAGAATGCTAGCGCAACTTTCCAATGGGCCATGACATACATTTTTAATGATCTGGATCATATCATCCTCACATACTTGGACGACCTCACATCTCAATCCAAGAAACACACTCAACATCTCGATGATTTACGGATAATCTTCCAAAGGTGTTGTCAATACAATATCCACTTGAACCCCCACAAGTGCGTATTCTGCGTCACCACAGGAAGCCTCCTTGGGTTCATCGTTTCCCAATGTGGCATCACTGTAGACCCCCTCAAGGTCCAAGACATCACAAAAATTCCACCCCCTCGGAATTTACACCAACTGCAGAGACTACAAGGCAAAGTCAACTTTCTACGACGCTTTGTCCCTGATTACGCCACTCGCGCACACAGTTTCCTTCGCTTGTTGTGCCATGACATCCCATTCCAATGGGATGAACATTCTCAAACCACTTTTGATGATATTAAAGCGGCACTCTCTAAAGCCCCGCTAATTATTCCACCTGACTATGACCGCGACTATATCCTCTACTTATCGGCCTTAGCCCTCTCCGTAGCAGGAGTTCTAGTCCAACTAGGGGATGATGACCATGAGAATGTAATTTACTATATTAGCAAAAATATTCCAGGCCCACCTTTGAAATACAATCATGAATAGAATATCACGCTTGTAGTTGTCCTTGCAGTCCATAAATTGCGCCATTACATTCTTCTCCGAACTATAAAAGTCGTAGCAGATTCCAACCCCATGCAATACTTGCTCATTCGCTGGCAAATTAATGGAAAATTTTCTCGTTGGATCATCATCCTTCAGGAATACGACCTCAAATTTTTAACACCCAAGAGAAGGAAAGCCCTCATCCTCGTTGAACTCATTACGACATTTCCCTCCAATACTACCAGTACTCCTTTCAATACCAACTTCCCAGACAAACATCGCTTTTACATCCCCTCGGATGATCCTTGGTACGGTGATCTCCTTGTCTACCTCTGAACACATAAGTTCGGAAACCACCTCTCTCGAGATGATCGTCGACATATTCACCACCAGGCCCCCCTGTTACCTCCTTATCGATGATACCTTATATCGGCGAGGGGTCGACACCATACTACATCGATGTCTGACTATCAAAGAGGTCGATAGAGTCTTAAATGACTGCCACAATGATGCCTACAGGGGCCACCTCTCCAGGATGTCCACCACCCAGAAAATCATTTGCCCTGGCTACTTTTGGCCTACATTGTTTCACGATTTCATCCACGCTGTGAAGCGTTGTGATGTATGTCAGCTATATGCCAACAAAGGACGAGCACCACCTGCTCTTCTACACCCAGTCATCACTGTCGGCCCCTTTTTCAAATGGGGCATAGACTTCATGACTTGCAACCCTCCATCTAGAAATGGACACAAATACATCAAAATTGTAGTCAATTACTTCACCAAGTGGGTGGAAGCTATGCCTACCTTCGATAACATCGCTGACACTGCAGCATGTTTTTTCTTTAACCACGTCATCTCCCACTTTGGAGTACCACTACAACTAGTCTCTGATCACAGGAAACATTTTGAGAATGATATTTTCGTTGAACTTTCATCCAAGTTAGGATTCTCCCATGAGTTCGCCTCCCCATACTACCTTCAGTCCAATAGACAGATAGAGGCAGTCAACAAGGTCCTCAAAACCATGTTGCAGTGCACGATTAACAAACATAAAACCAATTGGCATCATATGTTGTTTTCCACAATATGGGCTTATCGCAGAGGAGTTAAAACTTCCACTGGTTTCACACCATTTCACCTAGTCCATGGGGTTCTTGACACTCTCCCCATTGAGTGTGAAATTCCCACTTTATGCACTGCTATTGAACTATTACTCGACACTGCTCCAATGGAGCAGCGATTGTTGAACTTAGAATCACTAGATGAGGGTCGTTGGTCTTCATTACAAAATAATGAGGCAGCTAAAAAATGGTCGAAGGACACCTTTGATCGCCATGTCAACCTTCGCTCATTCAACAAAGGCAACCTCATCCTTGCTTACGATATCGCTCACGATACCCTCGACCATGGAAAATTCGAGTCATTATGGCATGGACCTTACATCATCCAACATTGTCTCACTAAAGGCGCATACATCCTGGCCTCCCCTGAAGGCCACCCTCTCAAAGAACCCATCAATGGGTTGTACTTAAAGAAATTTTATGCCTGAGCGTAGTCATTATACACTAGGATTTTTCTTTTTGTACATTGTTTGTAGAGTTTTTAATCTCCTTTTTTCTCATGCCTTGCATCTAACCTACCATTTACGTTCTTGACAGATGCCTCCTCCATCAGCCTACCACATCAGTTATGCCAACGAATCTAGCCAATGGACACAGAATCTCGCTTCGGCCACTTGGGCCCTCTACACCCCCTCCCATGAACTGATCCACTCCAACGGCATATGTTTGGGCTCAACAACCAATAACTAGGTAGAATACACAATAGTCATTGGCCTCCTCGCCAAGTCTAGTCATTTCCATATTCGTCACCTTAGCATTTTACTAGATTCCCAGCTCGTGGTCCTTCAACTTAACAATATGTACCATGTCCGTGATCCTTGCCTCTTCTGCAAATACCTACAAGTTATACTTTTATATCGAAATTTTGATTCAATCACATTTTCACATATTCCAAGACAATTCAATCAAATAGAAGATAATATGGCTAACCTAGTGTTAGATTTGCATTTATCACATGAAGATACCTTTACACATTCATAAACCATCACAAGTCTGTCACAACATATGGGTTAGACATCATAAAAGGCACTAAAAAATCATCATCACATGTGAACATCATATAGATCCAAAATGTATATCCATATATATATATATATATATATATATATAGATATATATCGATGAATATGCCATCAATTTTTATAAAAATAGTACATGTCCAACATCCGTAGGTAAGTCACCATCTCACCCCTATAGGTACAAAATTGGTGTCACAACACCATACAAAATGGGATCGCAATCCTATATAAATACATATACAAAGGCACACATGGAACCTCTAGATCTCCACCACCTGGTCCTCTCTCTGGAGGGGGTGCCCCACTAGCTAAGGGTCCCTCAGGCCCTGGGGGAAACTTCCCAGTCATCACCGGCCCTGCTACAGTTGCCCTGTGGATCTAGGTCCATGACTCTGCTGAAAGGCCCACACACTGCTCGAAGACTCCCTCGTCCTGGATCCGAATCCACAAATCTCCAAGCACTCCCTGTAATACTGCCTCCAAATGGCGGCGAAACTCCTCAAACTATCGGTCGGCCCCCATAGAGAATCATGTGACAGTGTTGCACTGGGGACATCGTAACAATGTCTCTTGCCCGCCCTCTCATCAGCAGCTGACCTTGCACTAGCCTTGTCCCTCCACCATCTCTCACCTACCCATGGCTCTCCCCGTGGTGGTCTCACTGGCCCCTGACGCATTGGCACTCTGACCAACTCAACCTTGCATCCGCAAGGTCCCACATATGCACACACAACAAACAAATGATAGCATTAGCATCCAACTATACATAAAAACCATTCTATACTATCTAAAGATCAAAACATCACATATAACACCATACCTCTGCGGTCGAACACCTCTCCAAAAACCATGCTACCAAGATGTACCTAAAGGCTAACTCCCCTGAGTACGCAGCTCGACAACTGTCAAGATGCCCTACCATCTTGCCGTGGAGCATCAACCCCCACACAAAGTTCTCACCTCTCAATTCCCTCTGCATGATTCTTAGTTGAACACTGTTGATCCATTGAGTATAAAAAGACCCATACACCCACACAATCATCGATGCAATGCACCGATGCAGAAGGGCATCCATCGCCCTAATCCTCACCATGGAGCTTGACATGAAGTCCTCTCTAATACACTAGGTTAGAGCTAAGATAACCAACTATCCATCCCCAGGTAACATAGGCTCAACTGGTTGCAAGGTTCCCCGAAAAGGGAGACCAATCAAAAAGTACATATCCTTCATCGCAGTGAATGTAAGATGCTCACCTCGCACAATGAAACACTACATATCTGGACTCCACATCAAAATCAAGAACTGCAGCAGGTACTCCTATCCCAACACTCAAAAAACTTCAGCGGCCCACAGGGTGCTAAATAACCCCGTACAACCGGATCCTCATCCCTCACTGCTTCTCTCATGCGTTCCTAGTCCCTCTCCCTCCAATGGAATGGAATCATCAATTGATCATCTGCATCCACATAAACAGTACTTGATCAGACATCACAATCCATAAAAACACCAAAATCTCCAAAAAAGATCAGTTTTTACACCCCTCAGCTTTGCCTCCAAGGTGCGGTTGTTTTCCCCACATGCGTGCACATATGTGCGCCTGTTCATCCAAGATTCGTGCACCCATGCATGTGTTTCATTGATATATGGGCACACTCATGCACCCCTGTCAAACACACAAACGTGCCTTCTAGCGCACCTATTCTATGCACAGTTGCGCACACATGCGCAACTATCTGGAACACAGTCGTGCACGCATGTGCAACTGTGATTCCAATAGGTGCACACCCAATGTGCACCCATTTTCACCATTTGGGTGCCCCCATGCATGGCTGTACCAATTATTCGATCTCCCGTGCACTGCGGGGCCCACCCTCACTAAATCCTCCTGTATGGCCATTCGTACAACCCTGACCAAAGAAGAAATCTTAATTACTATGCAAGAGGATACACCCACTAACCTGGCACTTGCTACTCCTAGATTGATTGGCTCAATCTCTCGAAATATCCAAATCTCCTCTGAAATCACTCGTCCACTCACTAAGACAGTAGGTACAAATGAGGTGGCATTGTGGGCCCTACAACTATATATAGTCCATTTTTCCAAACTTCCATGCTCAATTACAAGAGCTCCGATCGCCCATTTTCTGATCAATCTTCAGACACGGGATCAGGATCCCACTCCCTACACAATCACATCCCCTAGGTCACTATCCATCCTCGGCCCTAGAGGACACATTTTTCTCACATCCTGCCCAAGTATGCCTGCTTTAATTCAAAACTTATTGAATAATTTTTATATGTTCTTTATATTCAGATATTGTTCACATCGGGTATTCGATTTTCATGTGTGTAGGTACGTGGTCATCATGCATCCGCACTACCCCTTCAGGTATATCATTGAAACTGGCATGTAATCATTCCCTCTGAATATCAATTGCATATCCCATTCACACCCTCCGATCTTTTCCTCTAGGGCCCATCCATCCGGCTCTGCAGTACTTACACCTTCGCTAAATTTCAGTACTGTCAACCCGTAACATTCTCTCCTACATGAGTTGTACCAATGATAGTCTCCTCTGATGCTTTGACACTCATGTTGTTTTCATCCCCTAGGGTTGGGAGTCCCATTAGTCTATGCATTCCCGAGAATCATCCAAATGCTCCTTCTCCTCATTTTGCTAGCCTTCCCACAATGGAATCCTAGATAATATCATTACGGTTCACATTTGACTGCACCTCCACAGTATCATCAACCCTCCATTTAATCCACCATCAGTTTTCCCATCTGCAGATTGTCCTCCATTCCTTTTCCCAATACAGAAACCCACCTATGGGGCCCTAACCCTCCACCTATTTTCCAAGCAACTTGCGCCCTCACCGGCCAAGCCATCTTTCACTGGGGCACCCATTTTTGTATCTGAACAGTTATGCCACCTTATTCTTTATTCATTTGGTAATTGTACAAAACTTTTGTTTCCCACATTTGCATAGCTTTCGGTTGTCGCCTTTAGCGACCTTCCTTTTCCAGCAAAGCAACCCTTGTCACCCTTGGTTGGGGAATTTTTTACCTCCTACCCTTAATGACATTATCCATAAATCCCGAGTATCTTACATTACATACACCTTTTTGATCTTTGTGTTTGGCCATTTTTTCACACCTCTAGCCTAGTTTACCCAAGCCTAGTCGTCCCCCTGACACTAGGTCTAGTTTCACGGTTGTTTCTAGTCATCCTCTACATCTATCCCCAACCAAGGGTAGTCTTGAGTCTCACAACTTCTTGAATTTTTCCATTTTCCTCATCAGTTCCTAATATTATCTAGTGGATTTTATGAAGCCCTTCGCTTCTTGGATTCGCATCTCCCTTTCTGTCAACATCAAACCAATTTCCAGAAGGGCGACAATATATTGACTCTCACTACCTTTACAATGAGGAGTCTCGGACGACACAGAGAGAACCATTATTACTCTTTGCTGTCATTAACCCCCATGACATTTGACTTCAACACTTTCTCATGTTGCGGTCGGTCTTACTTTGTGACTATTCCAGTTGTTTTTATATATTTGTTGAAGACCTCTAAAAATTGTTAGGCCATCAATGCCTGCGCATCCTCGACATTTCTTATAGGTGTCATCGCCTCTTTTCAAAGTTTGTTCACCATCAGAATTGTCCTCTGCCATTATCAACATGCCCCCAAGGGCACTCTAGTCATCTACACCAACACACATCTTCAGTTACTGTATTACACATCTTTTAAGTTACATGACACGTGCATGGGGCATGCCTGCCTCATTTGTACACAGTTTTATTTTTCCACACCTTGTGAAAGGTTTCAGTCCTAGAGGTTCCCCTATCCTTCCAATGGGTCGCTCTTGAAACTCCCCTCAACACTCTTTCTTACAAAGCTACTCTCGGTAGAAGAAACATTGATGTATTTCGGCTATACATATGCTCCTAACCTCATACATCAGGGGGCATCTGTTATCACTGAAATTTCATCCTCAAATGGTTACAGGAATCCAACATCTCCAAACACTTGTTAGTTCATCCATGGCCCAAAAAATGTATTTCCAAAGGGGTCAAAACTATACAACCAGTTATAAAATCAACATGCACTAAGAATATGCAGGAAGCACGTGCACGTGCACCAGTCGAAAATGCCGAAAAAGTGCACATGCGCCCGATGCGTGACTGTGGATGCAAAAAGCCACACATACATCAGAATGACACATTTATGATCTTGGTCAGCCTTCCACCCACTTCTAGCTCATCTCCCAAGTTGATTTGACACCCAAATCTAAGCTTAATTCAAGTGGGGGGCTGGTCAAAGACCTAAGGGTGCCCTAAAGAGCCCCTTGTTCACACTAAAGACTGGTTGAATAATGCCTCAAAGATTTTCTATAAAAATATTCGATGGGTGCACTATATTTATAAGAATTCATTTGTATTGTTATGCTGCCTATATTTTCTCGGAGGATCCTCTTTTCTCATCAAGAGCATACAAGCATCATTTCATTGAGCTATTCACATCACCTCTTGAGTGAATGAGCTTTGGATTTCTTCACCATTTCTTTCAAGTTTTCTATTTGTAAGAAGAGTTCAATCATTGGTGGTTCAAGAGCCCTCTGTTAGAAGAAGAGGGGACCCACAGAACTGTGTTTATTGATAGAATATATGAAGATATATAGTTATGTCTGTGCACTCAACTACAAATCCTTATCTCTCTTCCTCTTTATTTCCTATCCCTGCACACACAATTGAAGAGTGGATCTTCGCACCCAGCTGAAGACCCAAAACAAACGAATTCCCTAAAACATAACACTCTTACATATCAACACCACTATCACCTCCCATCTAAACTCTTCTAGACCTCTATTTATACATTCCATCACTCTTAGAAAACCATGGGCCGAAGCCCATGTGCCAAAACCCTAGGTCCACATAACCCTCATTTTAAGGACTTCGTCGACCTGTTATTCCTTCTTCTCCGTGAGGTGCTCCAAAGCACCCATTAGTGTCTTCTACTGCTTGCAGACTTGTCCATGATCTATCTTCTTTTCTTCTTTGTCTTTGTTGATCTTCTCTTTCAACAACTTTCTTTCCTTTAATCCATCCCTTCTTTTATGCTTCTTTAACCACTTTGACCCTTCCTCAGTTTGTGTGCCTTCCACGCACTTCATACTTTGTTTTTCTTCTTCCTTGATCTTCACTTTCTTCCTTAATACATGACCAAGGGCCAACAGGCCCCCAACACTCAAACATGACTCGTCCCGAGTCACTGTAGGGTTGAGACTTTTGTATTACTTTGACTACAGACTACCCAGAGCAACCTTTGCTTTCTGATTTGTCCCTCCCTATCATGTGCATACTTCCTTTTCTATTTCTGGTACCCAATTTCAACTGCACCTGGTACCTATACCCTTCTTCCTTTTCTTTTACTGAGAGTTGCGAGGAAGTTGGTTATCACAATACAACTTCAACTGGCTCCCATTTACTAAACCATCCTTCTATTCTCCACTAAGAGTATTCAACTACATATATCCACCTTCTATAACATAGACAACCTCGAATGGCCCAAGCCAATGTGTCCTGAACTTTCCTGGATTCTTCATGAACTTGTTGTCATATAAAAGTACCAGATCTCCTTGTTTAAATGCTTTCTTCTTGATATGTTTGTCATGGTAATACTTTTCTTGTTCTTTTTGTACCTGCTGATGAAATCCCACAGTGAACCTGTCTTCCTCGAGTTCCATCAATTGTGCGAGCCTGTCTTGAACAATGCCAGTGTCATTCATACCTGTAAATGGTGCAATTCGTTTCTTCTTGTACTTGGGATTCAGTCTATAAGGCCTCTTATTGACAGGCCTTGCATCTTCTCTCAAAGGAATCTTCATTTCTCCCATGGTCCCTTTAATGCCCTGCATGTCTGTGAACTTGGTTGGAAACAAGTCCTGCTAATCATGCAATAGTTCTGTAATCTTACTAATAGTAGCATCATCCCAATAATCTCCAACATTTTCCAACTTAGGTTCTTTCTCTATTCCAATATTAACCTTCTTAATTTTAATAGGTTGCCCAACAAAAGGTAATTCAATCTCTGGCCCTTCTATATCGCTATTTCCTTCAGTTTCTAAAATGTTCACATTCCTAGGGTCATCATTCTCATCAACATTAATATTATAACAACCCTGTAACCGTTGAAGAGGAACAATCCATTCATCTTCTTCTTGTTCAAGAGGGGGATTAGGTGCCTCCTCAAAGACCTTTTGTCTTACAATTTGTAAAGCCTGATCTACTGTGGGGTACTGACTTTCAAATAGGATGGTAGCTATAAACTTCTGGGTCATGCCATACCAATTTGTAGTGACTAAATGTAGTTCTTCTTGAAGATACCAGTTGATAGGCCTAGTATCTAAGGTGTTAATGAACTTATGTACCCACTATTATTTAGGAATGTTTCTCCAGGCTTCCTCACAACTTTGCACATGGTCCTTAGGACAAATATGACCTGTGTATTGAACTTCACAACCTTCAAATTGGTCTAAAAAGTGCACTGTCAACAAGGTTTGACATTGTACCCACTCCACGATGTTCTTCTTGTTTGCTCCCCACCATCTAGCTGGAGTTTCTTTCAAGGCTTCATCCAGTGCCAACAACCTCTATTGTACTAGTACAGCTCCTTCAAATTCAAATAGAAATGTCTCTAAATTATTCAAGACATCAAATGGAGGAAGATTACTTACTTTTGTTCCAATCTAGCGAACTGCCTTAGTCAATATGGCACACCTCCGCGTAGATACTTCATACATTATGTTAAGCCATTTTTCCAACGCTTCTTATGAATCTGACAAGCATGCACTTTCACTTCGCCGACTTAGATTTCCATCTACTATAGGATTAATATAATCCTGCTTTCTTGCTGTCATTTTATATATGTTCTCTAGCTCATAGGTGTGGTATTATTCTCTTATAGGTTCTGTGTATCTACGACCTTCATCAGGGTCAAGAGGTGCAATGACCCTAAGGCCATCACCTTCAAATGTCATTCTTCTCTTTTTCAAGTCAATAATAGTCAAATTGTCTAAAGACCAATCAATACCCAACAACGCAGGATAGGGACAACTATCATCAACAATCTCAATCACTTCGAAGTCTGAAAATTTCCTCACTTCGTCGATGTCCATAGGGACATGATCTAGTCTTCCAAAGGGGCTGACCGCTTGCTGATTAACCATCCTGGGCCTAATAGAAGATTAAATATGTTTAGGTTTTCACATCAATGCCCAAATCTACTTCGTCATAACATTTACTTCTGATCTCAGGTCGAGGACCACATAGTCCATGTCGTAGTCTCCAATCTGAGCATTAAGGTGCAGTTCCTTGCTTGTCCTCCTTTTTCTAGATACTTGATTCACATCTCTACTAAACAGAGGATCTACTCTTTCAATTTCATACTATCTTTTCAGGTGTTGTAGTTCATGCACAACTCTTTTATCTTTAATAAAATCAATACAAGTATACAATAAGTCCATAAGATTTCTTACCTCTTTTCCTTTTCTAGGTGGGGCAAACTGATCAAATGCTGGAGGCATTTCACATTCCCTTACTTTTGATTGTGCCCTAGATGAAGAAGTTTGTTCACCTACAAATTCTATTCTTTCTTCTTCAAAAGTATTCTTTTCTTTCCTTAGATCAAACAATGGTGCATTCTCTGAAGCTCTTCTGATCCCTGATCCATCTATAGTATTTCCTGGAGTCACCCTATCTTCTCCTATGACAATGCCTCCTCTGGTAATAACAACGACTTTGGGTTCCTTTTCGTGAGGTTCAGTTGATATTTTCTGGACTTGTTGGTTTCCACCTTGTCTTTCCATAACTTTAGCTAACAATACTGGATAGTCTTCAATGACATGGTCAAATGAATTATAGTAGCTACAAGTAGTACAAGGGTTTTGACAATCACTTTCCAAATTGCCTAGCTAGGCACAGTTATAGAAAATAATCTGACCTTGACCTCGACCCATGCCTCCTCGTCGTCCTCTTCTTGTGAACCCACCACGAGGGGTGAATCTTCCTCTTCCTGGGGAATTGAACTACGCAACATTCCCTTCCGGTTGTAATTCTCCTTGAATTCTATATGCATCCCTTGACCTTTCATGCATGAGGTCATAAGCTCTACAGTCCTTATCATCATGCCCCACAGATTTACAGAATGTACAATAAATATTGGTGGGTGTCTGGACATATTTCTGCATATAATAACATTCACTAGGGCGATGTCTAGTTCTACATACCTCGCACCATGGTAAAGTATCCTACTTCAAAGGGTTAGGAGCTCCAAAGGCCAAGTATTCATTAAATAAAGGATAATGCTCTTTGTCATGTCCCTCTGCTTTACATCTAATACACTAGATGTATTCTCTTTTCTATTTTCCTCTATCTTTCTTCATGTCTTCAACCTGTAAAGATAAAATAATCAATTGATTCAAAATATGGCTCATACCTGGACTGGATTCTCTTATAGGGGTTGGTTCTAGTTTCATGGAAATATCTAATGCTTCATCTTGCAAAGTGACCTTTTGTTGCATTAGAGAAACTCTAATGTGTGGCAAGAGGGAAGTGATGAACTATTCCTTATGTTGTTTGTCTGGAATCTGAAAATTTAAATGGCCTATTAAGGTCTTAAATCTCTCATCAAATTCCCAAACATGTTCATTCACCTTCTACTTGATTTCCTTCAACTCTGTAATGCACTGTGACTCCTACCTAGGCTTCTTGAACTTTGCACTCAACGTAGTCTTAATGTCATTCAACGCTCTAGGTTGTCTATATGTTGTAACAAACTTCATATACTAGCTGAGTGCATGGTCCCTCAAGGTAGTACTAAACTGATCTCTGTTAACAACTTCATCAGAGACTTGCTTAATGCTCCATACAGCTTCACATAATAACCATTGTTGGTCAGGATCCTTAGATCCATCTCCTCTGAAAATAGGTAACCTCATTTCATCTGGCATTGATTTCTGTTGGTTTCTCAACTGAGTCTTGGAATTATGGTGTGGTGAAGCTTCATACGTCTCCCTAGGGAAAGAGTCTTGGTACGAGAAAATGAATTATCTCTTGCATCATGGGACTTGCATAGAAAACCTAAACCCTAGGGAAAGGAGAGACCTTAGGTTAATATCTGCACAATATCGCCTCATAAATTTGGTGCTCTTCTGTGTTAATTATGATCGAGTACTTTTAAGATGTCTTGAACATGAAGATGCAGAGAAAGTTCTGAAGGATATCCATGATGGTCCTGTAGGTGGACATTTCACAGGAAACACCACTACACATAAAATATTAAAATTTGGCTATTATTGGCCTACCATGTCTAGGGATGCTCACACATATTCTAGAAACTGTAAAACTTGTCAAATAAGCACGGGGAGGGAGAAGAGAGAAGTTGTCCCACTCCAATCGGTGGTCGTTTCCAGGCCATTCGAGCAATGGGGGTTAGATATCATAGGAGAAATTACATAGAGTTCTTCAAAACAACATAGATACATACTAACCACCACAGATTATTTCACAAAATTGGCAGAGGCCATCCCTCTAACCTATGTAAATGAAAAGGTGGTGATCCAATTCATACAACAACAACTGATCACAAGGTTCAGTGTGCCTTCCGTCCTTCTTTTTGATAATGCAACTTACTTTTATTCCACCTTATTAACAAAGTTTTCTCTAGACAAAGGAATCATAATTAGATACTCTGCAAAGTACTGTCCATGGGGGAACAGAGTTGTAGAATCAACTAATACGAACCTAGTGAGAATATTAAAGAAAACAGTTGCTGACAACTAGAGGAATTGGCATAGTTCACTTCATAATGCTTTATGGGCCAATAAAAGAGGCTCTAATAAAAACCAGTTAAGTCCTCGACTGGATTTTTCATCATCCAAGCCCAAGGTAGGAACAAAGATTCTACTTTGGCCCAGTAAATCACCATTTGTTGAGCACTCAACACACCCTAAAAAAACCTATGTTAAATTTTTACTTTTTTGGGTACTACTTGATCTTTGCATTGTCTGATTTCACTTCATTTTGAGAAATGCTTTGCCTTTTCTTATTATCATGACTTTCATTAGCTATTAATGTTTGTTTTGAACTTATGGAACCCCATGACTTAAAAGACCTTAAAACCTGAATAAAGAATCAACAACCAAAACACTTCACCCGACGCACTCAGATTCGACATTGGAAGGAATTCAAATAAGGAAAATATCCACTCAGAAAACCTCAGTCACCGAGCGTTGATCTTCATCGATATAGGCAAAAGTAATATTTTGTTTTTGTGACATGTCTTGCAAAAGGATAACGCCAATAGCCGATTCCCCTTCGACATCAGTAAAAGTCGAGGGGGATAGACGTTAACAAAGAATGAAAAAGAAGTTGTCGATAGCCGATGCCCGATGCACTTTGTTGGAATTGTAGAAATACAGAGGGACCACAACGAACATTTGGACCGCAATAAAGTTATTCCCGTTCACCGATCCTTGGTGCACTTTTAGCAATCGGGACTTTTTGAGGGAGCTGATCCAAAGGAAGCACTTGATAGGTTTATAGCCGGCCGCCGACCCTGGATACTTTTGGGCATCAGAAAGATAAGGTTTGTTTTAAGAACGAATAACTTAAGGAAATTCTCGACTCTGATTGTTACACGCGAATTAGGTCATCGGTCTTCAACACCATGTGTCTTTACTAGATTAGAGAACCGTACGGTCTAGTTTTTCCGCGAGTCATTCTTTGGTTCCCTAGTTCCGAGTCACACCTCCAAGTCATCTTATCCACAGAAGCATTGTACAGTGAAATTGATCGATTTTAGAGCTTTTTGCAAAAGGACATCAATGAAAACATTCATAACACATCCCCTGATCCCTGATCCACCCACTAAGAGAGCGACACAATGGGACATTTTATTGTTAGTTATGATCAGATTTTGAGAATTTAAGGGGCTAATTAATACCAAATCCCGCATTAGTTTCTACCTCGTGCACCAATCAAAACAACTGTTTAAAATCACCGATAGACCACATCACCCCCATGCCTCTACCGTCAACCCACAATGAATTTAAGTTGTAGAGATTCAGTGATAGGTTTGTTTAAATTTTACTCATCACCCAAATTGAATGGCTAGTGTGACACGGTAATTTCTTCCCCGATTTAAATTATCTTTAGCCACTGTAAACGAAATCATTATGCGTGCAAGGAAATTCAGAGCCTTTGGAGAAGCAATATGAGTAATTCAAAGGATGCAGAGATCTTGTGAGTATCAAAATAACCAGGTTTTAGCAAGCTTCACATGTATGTATCCAAGTATTGTAAATTTTACATGGCTGCAAATTATATGTTTTCTATCCAGTTTTTGTTCTTTACACAGTCCTTGAAGGTTTATTTTAGTTGTAGGAAAAATTTCACCAAGAAAGCCAACCACTAGATGATCAATTTGGGCACTGAGGCTGGAAGAACTAGAGGTAGGTGAAGGCTCCTCTCCAAGGGCCGAAAAACAATTAGAATACACTATGATGCTAGAACCTGTCATCAAAACAACAACGAAGAAGGTTTTTATCTAGCCTCCAGCCTTTGGAGATACAGAGGCAAGCACGGGGTCCAATATGGAACTCCCACATTGGGGAGAACTGTTTAACAATATCAACCCGAAAGAATACCCGGAATATGTCCCATACAATGATCCATATGTAAGAGTGCTCGACGACGAAGTGTTCATGAACATTGTTGGATCATGTTGTCATTGATGCCAATGGTTTGCTTATTTGGGAGATTGTTGGGTCATACATCATTGATGCAAATGGTTTGGTTTGATTGATGTCATTGATTGATGTCAAGTAATTGATTGATTGATGATTGATGAACAATGAATATGCATTGATGAGAATGATAGATGTCCAAGTGGAAACTAATTGATAAATATGGATCATTGATATGATGCCCTTGAGGAGAATGATAGATGTCCATGTGGAAACAATTTGATAAATATGGATCATTGATATGATACATTGATGAAGATGGATCAATGAGTTGTCATTGATACATGATGCATAGTTGATACATATGATGCAGTGGTGAATTGATGCAAAGATGAATCATTATTGTCTTATCATGGTTGATAAGGTGAACAAATGGATGAACTCCAAAGTGGTCCCCTTATGGTGAAATCCCTCATGGGAAGATGCTTTACAAATTGAGTTATCCTAGAAGAACGGTTGGAGGACCCATGCTTTCATGTGGATTAATGAGATTAATATCAATGAATTTGTTGGTGAAACTATCCTAGATGGATAGTGCTTGACATGCCATTTCCGATGGTATGTGGAATGCCACATAACTCCTCACTGTTTGAGAGTTATGGCTCTACGAAGTTGAAGGACCCCCATATGATGGCTTGAAGCCCCAAAAAGGTCAAATAAGTCAAAATGCTTGAAAAGAAGAAATCATTATTTAAATGATAAAGTAAAGTGACAAAATCAAGAAAGTTTATTTAAATGATAAAATGAAGTGACAAAATCAAGAAGGAATATTTAAATGATAAAGTATTGGAGAACTTTCTATTCATGGAAAGTGGTTAACCCTAAAATAAGGAAAATAGGTTAAGTGACCTAAAAATGGGTTAAGTGACCTAGAATATGAAAGTATAAATAAGAAGCTAGGATCTCTTGTAAAAAATGTACATTTGGTGATAATCCTTTATGTGGATTAATGGAGAGCTTCTTGTGAATATCTTTTAGAATATTGATGGAGAGATTCTTGTGAGAGCATCCTATTGGTTTGGATCTCTTGAGCATGATTGAAGATCTATTATGAGGAGGAGAGCAAGAGGAGGATCTCATGGATGCATCAAAGTTTCGGCAATGTCGAATATCTTTACGAAAAAAGTCTCAGATTCACAGAAAACCCTATTTTCTGATGTCCACGCGGGTTGTATGTGTATAGGGTGCGTGTACACGCGGGCTGGCTATGTATAGGGTGAGTGTACATGCGGGATGACTATGTACAGGGAGCGTGGAGTGGATAAAATCATGGAGATTTTTGTTTGAGCTGGTGCCAAGCTCTTGGATGATGAGGCAGGTTCCAGATTTGCATTCTATGGCCTCAGATCTATCACTGTGACACTGGTATGGTTACATTATTGTCTTGATGGATACTATTTTTTGATGTGTTGTGAATTCTTAGGGAATTCTTGGTGTGGCTTCTATGATGTGGTTCAGTTTGGTTGATTTGGTTGATGGAGTGAGCAACACTCTTGTGATTCAGTAGTGACATGATTGCTATGGTATACTAGTTATTTATACATGATTGAGATAGCATTCATATTGATTTATTGTGGAGCATGAGCAAGCTATTGGA
>ML780205.1:279950-291360 GCA_009831015.1 Picea engelmannii
GGTTGATGGAGTGAGCAACACTCTTGTGATTCAGTAGTGACATGATTGCTATGGTATACTAGTTATTTATACATGATTGAGATAGCATTCATATTGATTTATTGTGGAGCATGAGCAAGCTATTGGAGAGCTTGGATGTGTTGCGACTGGCTGTGGGTTAGTTTGGACAGTGGAAGACAGAAGAGAAAATGATTGCAGGTTGCAAAGGATCTGAGCATGTGAAGAAAAGAAAAACCCTAGTTGCTTAGAAGCATACGCTTGTTTCATTATACACTGGCCGCGTTCACATGCGGGCTGTAGTGAGCCAGAGCATGTGCACATGCGGGCTACACTACTGACAGGTGATGTACCTATTGACATATTGATATCTATTGAGGATTGTTGCCTCATCTCAGTTGGTGCTGAGAATGTAAGCTGAGTCTTGCATATAGAGCTGGTGCTCTTGTAGAGTTGTACTCTATTCAATTGTTGCTAATAAACCCCAAGGATTGTAGTTCGTAATAAAAAGAAAATTGTACATACATATTGTGTTCTTTGTGTTCATTGTGGTGATGACTTGTTGATGATATATTGTTGATATTTGTTGCCGATATGTGCTCACATCTAACTGGTTATAAATGACAACAATGGGTAATGAATAAATGTTGAATGTTAATTGATGAGTTTTGTGCAAGAGGGAAGTTTTTGAAAAAGATCCCCACACTCATTCATCCCCCCGCTCTAAGTGTGGTAGGTGTGTCCAACATTTGGTATCAAATAAGGTCTTCACTACAAGCCTTAACAAGCTTGAAGGAGATCCATAGACACACAAATGGAGGATGAAGTTCCAATCCTTGACGAGGAAAAATATTATAATTGGAGAATAGAGATGAGAGTGTATTTGAAGACAATGGGAGCAACTATTTGGAAGGCAACCATCGGTGGATATGTTCTGTTGAAGAACAAGTCAAAGTTTGCAGCTCAAAGGGAAGAAAAGAAGAATGATGCATTGGCTCTCAAGACCATTCTTAGTGGACTCTCAAGCCCTATCAAAGAGAGCATGGAACAATGCACTTCCTCCAAGGATCTATGGCTAAAGCTAGAGGAGACATATCAAAGAAATGAAGAGGTAGAAGAAATTGAAGACCATTCCATCAAGATCATCAAAGGTAAAGAATCATCAAAAACTCTTGAATGCATTATTTCTAAATGTGATTTTGAAAACATTTCAAGTGAAGATAAAGAATCAAGTGATAATAGCGCAAAGAAAGATCTTGAAGATGGACACAAATAATTATGTGTTGATGTTGGCAAAAAGGATGTAAGTGAAGAAACTTCAAATGAAGGTAAAGAACACTAAAAAACCATTGATTGCAATGATGATGATGAATTTTTCTCTACAAGTGAAGAAGAAGATGTAGAAACATTTTGTGTAAAGTTTGATGGTATTTATCCCATGAAAAGAATAGAAGGAAATCTATTAGAACTTCAAAAGGAAATTGAAGAGGGTTTATACATGTATAGGAGTGATCATTTTTATACACACTATAACTGTCTTTCGGATAACACTAAGAAGTTTCTTAGAAGAAGTCTAAGGAAAATTTTGAAGTTAAAAGAAATGATCAAAGAACAAGAAGAGAGAAATAAGACTCAATTAGAAGAAAAGGAAGAAGAGATCACAAGACTAAAAGATAGAAAAGAAGATGTGAATGTAGAATATAAGAATAGCAAAAGTTTTGAAACTATTGTCCATGTCAAGACCCAAATTGAAGAAGCCAAAAGAATAGAGGAACTATTGAAGATTCAAATAAATTAAAAGGAAGATTCATGTTGCAAATTAGAAGCTGAAATTGTTGACCTTAGAAAGAAGGTAGAGAAGTCAAACAAATTCTTCAATAGCTCACGAATCTTGGATGAGATCTTGGAAAGTCAAAGACCATCATGTGATAAATTAGGTCTTGGATACAAAGGAGAAGATACACATGCTGAAGCAAGCACCTCAAAGAAGCATGAGGTAAGTCCATCAAAGAAAGAAAATAATGTTGCAAAGAAACCATCTACACAAGGCAAATAAAACTTCAAAAGTACAAAGCAAGGAAGACATCAAGAAGCCACTTTTGGGACACCAAAGAAAAGGTATGAAAGTATTTTTCATGGGCATTGTTATTCATGTAATGGATATGGTCACAAAGATTTTGAATGTAGATCTTATGAAATGAGATATAATGGAAGATTCTATAACACCACAAGGTGTTGGAGATGTGATCAAATAGGACATATTGTTGTTCACTGTAACTCCATGAGATGCTTCAGCTGTAGTGGATTTGGCCGCAAATCCCAGGAGTGCTGGAACACAAGAAGAAAGTCCATGATGAGGACTTCACATAGCATGGCTAGAAGAAGGAATGAAGTAAGAAAGAGAGACATGTTTGAAAAGATGGATACTTAGAGATCAAGCTCTGAAGAGAAGGGTCATCTATAGAAGTGGGTGAAGAAGACAAAGCAACTAGATCAGAATGAAAGATTGAAGGAAAGTTCAAAAGTGTCATCTACTAAGGCACACGTAGGTAACAGTGGTGGCAGTCGTGTGTACACACGTGATGACCATGAATAGGTCGCATACACATGCGCTCTATTGTGCAGCAGGCCACATATATATTGTAAAGCCTTGGAAAAAGGCAATGCACATGGCTTGGAGTTTGATGTGATGGTATAACTCTGTATTGCAGAGTCTAACATTGTTTATTGCAGGTTCTGACACTATTTGTTGCAAGTTTTCATGGTGAGATTACACAATGGTATAATAAAAATAAATATTGGGTGCATGGCACTAACCCAAGAGTATGGATTGACGTTGATCTGCTGAGATTAATCACTTTGTGATGATGGTGGTGTACATGGCTGGTATATCTTATGATGTACTATTGGAAGCATATGTTGATATCATGGTGCATGCATTTTTCATATGGATCGGGCTACATGTTGAGACATATGGTTGGATTATTGGCACATGTTTTATGGAGGACTTGGCATACATGTATGGGACTCATCATTTTGTGGTATTGGTGCATAGTAGTACACTCATATATGGTATTACTTGATTTTCACAACATTGGTATTTGTTTGATACATGATTGTGGCACTTGGTTCATGATGGAGAGATGCACATGTTGGCATATGGTGGATACATTTCATGGATGATATCTTTTAGCACATTGTTGATGTACATGGTTGATGTACATGGGTGTTGTGCATGGTGGGCACATTTTGGTACATGATGCACTTGGTGGATATATTGTTCATGATTCTCTATTTCATTGTTGACATATATTTTGTTTCATGATGAATGGTATAGCACAATTTTGATGCATGAACAGGTCCAAGGATCTTCATATGGTAGCATATTGTTCATCTTGCAGAGAAGCTAGGAGGAGACATACCCTTAGGGGGAGTCATTCTTCTTCCCGTGATTCTAGGAGGAGATATTTATCAGATGCATACCTAGAAAAGAGACCTATATTTGAAGAAAGAGAACAGAGGCATAATTCTAGGGGGAGTGATGGTCACAAGGAGAGTATGTTTGATGTATTTTCAGCATTACATCAGATTGATATCCCTTGTTCAAAAGGGGAGAGATTATACAGTGGCAACAAGACAGGGGGAGCATCCCCAAGAAGAGAATGGCCCTTTGCCATTGATGTCAAAGGGGGAGAGATAATCACATTAATGTGATTCATGTCTATTGATGGGGAGATATTGATGTGGAGAGATAGTCACATTGACTATTGATGAAGAAGCATGCATTGTCTACATGTTGACATCAATAATTGGTAATTGGAGTTGACATCAATGTTGGTATTGCCAACAATGCCAAAGGGGGAGATTGTTGGATCATGTTGTCATTGATGCCAATGGTTTGATTATTTGGGAGATTGTTGGGTCATACATCATTGATGCAAATTGTTTGGTTTGATTGATGTCATTGATTGATGTCAAGTAATTGATTGATTGATGATTAATGAACAACGAATATGCATTGATGACAATGATAGATGTCCAAGTGGAAACCAATTGATAAAGATGGATCATTGATAAGATGCCCTTGATGGGAATGATAGATGTCCAAGTTGAAACCAATTGATAAAGATGGATCATTGATATGATGCATTGATGAAGATGGATCAATGAGTTGTCATTGATACATGATGCATAGTTGATACATATGATGCAGTGGTGAATTGATGCAAAGATGAATCATTATTGTCTTATGATGGTTGATAAGGTGCACAAATGGATGAACTCCAAAGTGGTCCCCTTATGGTGAAAGCCCTCAGAGGAAGATGATTTATGGATTGAGTTATCCTAGAAGAATGGTTGGAGGACCCATGATTGCATGTGGATTAATGAGATGAAGATCAATTAAGTTGTTGGTGAAACTATCCTAGATGGATAGTGCTTGACATGCCATTTCCGGTGGTATGTGGAATGTCACATAATGCCTCACGGTTTGAGAGTTATGGCTCTACGAAGTTGAAGGACCCCCATATGATGGATTGAAGCCCCAAAAAGGTCAAAGAAGTGAAAATAATTGAAAAAAATAAATCATTATTTAAATGATAAAGTAAAGTGACAAAATCAAGAAAGATTATTTAAATGATAAAATGAAGTGACAAAATCAAGAAGGAAAATTTAAATGATAAAGTATTGGAGAAATTTCTATTCATGGAAAGTGGTTAACCCTAAAATAAGGAAAATCGGTTAAGTGACCTAGAATATGAAAGTATAAATAAGAAGCCAGGATCTCTTGTAAAAAATGTACATTTGGTGAGAATCCTTTTTGTGGATTAATGGAGAGCTTCTTGTGAATATCTTTTGGAGTATTGATGGAGAGCTTCTTGTGAGAGCATCGTATTGGTGTGGATCTCGTGAGCATGATTGAAGATCTATTTTGAGGAAGAGAGTGAGAGGAGGATCTCATGGATGCATCAAAGTTTTGGCAATGTCAGAGATTGTGATGGGAAAAGTCTCGGATTCACAGAAAACCCTATTTTTTGATGTCCATGCGGGCTGTCTATGTATAGGGTGCGTGTACACGTGGGATGGCTATGTATAGGGTGAGTGTGCATGCGGGTTGACTATGTACAGGGAGTGTGGAGTGGATAAAATCATGGAAATTTTTGTTTGAGTTGGTGCCAAGCTCTTGGATAATGAGGCAGGTTCTAGATCTGCATTCTATGGCCTCAGATCTATCACTGTGACACTGGTATGGTTACATTATTGTCTTGATGGATACTATTGTTTGATGTGTTTTGAATGCTTAGGGAATTCTTGGTATGGCTTCTATGATGTGGTTGAGTTTGGTTGATTTGGTTGATGGAGTGAGCATCACTCTTGTGATTCAGTAGTGACATGATTGCTATGGTATACTAGTTATTTATACATGATTGAGATAACATTCATATTGATTTGCTGTGGAGAATGAGCAAGTTATTGGAGAGATTTGATGTGTTGTGATTGGATGTGGGTCATTTTGGACAGTGGAAGACAAAATATAAAATGATTGCAAGTTGGAGAGGATCTGAGCATGTGAAGAAAATAAAAACCCTAGTTGCTCAGAAGCATACGCTTGTTGCATTATACACTGGTCGCGTTCACACGCGGGCTATAGTGAGCCAGAGCATGTGCACACGCGGGCTGCACTACCGAAAGGTCATGTACCTGTTGACAGATTGATATCTATTGAGGATTGTTTCCTCATCTCAGTTGGTGCTAATAATGTAAGATGATTCTTGCATATAGAGCTGGTGCTCTTGTAGAGTTGTACTCTATTTATTTGTTGCTGATAAACCCCAAGGATTGTAGTCCGTAATAAAAAGAGAATTGTACATACATCTTGTGTTCTTTGTGTTCATTGTGGTGATGAATTGTTGATGATATATTGATGATATATGTTGTTGATATGTGCTCACATCTAACTAGTTATAAATGATAGCAATGGGTAATGAATAAATGTTGAATGTTAATTGATGAGTTTTGTGCAAGAGGGAAGTTTTTGAAAAAGAGCCCCACACTCATTCACTCCCCCCTCTAAGTGTGGTAGGTGTGTCCAACAAACATCCGATGGTCATACTTGCATATGGTGGCGAGAAGAACCCCTAGTTTTTCCTGTATTGAAGTCCTAAAGTGGCTCATTGACCACATAGACACATAGAAATTTTTAATTAACGATGAAAATGGTGGGTGTGTCATAGTGTTCTTGTCGGTGGAACTTCAGAAAACTACAAGCTTAGAGATCCTGAGGAGCGGCTAAAAATAGATTTTTTCGTGAAGTTCTGTGAGCGCCACGACACCAGCCGGGTGATGGCCTCATAGTGGAGGGAGGACAAGAAGTACACCAACCAGAGAATTGGCTGGTACTCAACGACCAATTTGAAGGAGCCGTACATCTATTTGATGGCTCTCATCTGTCGATTGTATGGAGAGAAGGATTGTTCCAGTTTTTCAGAGGCATGGATTCCCTTGGCTTACACAGTGGCAATCTCCAGGAGAAGTTTGAACTGGGGAGCGATAATTTCTAAAAAACTGAGCATCTGCATACAACAGGCTCAGAATCCGAAGGAAGGAGAGACGCCAGATTTCTACTTGGCTTCATATTTGCTCGACATCATGTGCACCAGAATCATTTTTGCCGGAATGAATCTAAGTTGGCATGTCGCAGAGCTCCTAGTCCAAGTCTATTTTAGCATCCTATGGGACAACAGGTACAAGAAGTCTTACTCCCTCATCTGTGATGAATTCATCGCACAAATTTATTTCATTCCTTTTAAGAAGGAATGCTAGAGACTATTGACTGCGACCAAGAAAATGATTTCCAAGGTAGGCCATTGGTACTTGTAAGAGCATGACACCTACATCAGGGTGTTTAAGGCCACCAAAGAACCACATCTCTTACCAGTTCATGTCCCGAATCGATTTGTAGTAGGATAAATATGCTATCAAACCATATTGCAAGGCTACAACGCCACCATGGTCAAGGACAAGAAGCGAGCGTTCATTCCCTATGGTTTCCATGTAGGTTACTACTTTGTTAAAGATACAACTCAAGCCAAACAAGAAGGGTTGAGCTAGCTTGAGTTCATGTTCCAGATAGGACAATTATGCAAGCATGATCCAAAGGGCCTGGTCTTGGAACACACTTCACAAGTGTCATCATGTTGGTTGTATGCCCTCGACAAATTTGAAGATGAAGTCTTCACGGAAAATGCCCAGGACTAGGATGAGGTGGTAGAAAGGATGGATGGCCAAAAAATGGTCAGGTTCAGGGCCATGAGCCTGGATGAATAGGCAATGACCATAGAGAAATTAGCTCAATAGGCCGTGAGAGCTAGGGAAGAAATCAAAGCGAAAAAAGAAACAGAGGTTCCCCCAATGGCTTTGGTGTAGGATAGAGGATTCCCTATGACCAAAGATGCACGGGAAAGGGTATTTCTCATGATAGAATATGTGTAGCAAGTAATTGATAAGCTACAAGAATACCCAAACCTCATAGGAATGATAGGGGCCCCTGCCAACAACTCAAATGAAAGTCGGGTAGGTCCAAGCAGCTTGGAGCTAATATAAATCGATGAAATCACTGGGTTAGATAACCCTGAAGTTACAACACCACAGGTTGGATCACCAGATGATGTTTCAACTCATCCAGAGATAGTAAGAACATCACAGAGAACAAGTGCACCAAACCCCCTTCCGCGAATTGATAAACATCTATGATGATGAAGAAATTTTTTAGGCGTTCGTGGTGACTCCTGTACAGATCATAGAGGAAAAGGATCCCGAGAAGGCATCTTCCCCAACTCCCGACGCTCAAATTCAGAGCCCTTCATAGAATGACCAAGAGGTCGAATGTGTCTTAAACACTGAACTACTCGATGTATGAGAAACTCAAAAGGATAGTCTGACAGATGAGCCAGTATAGGGTGAACAAAAAGAAGAAGCTCCACGACAAGAAATCGACATCTCAATGGATTATTATCAAGTAAGTACCAAACCCACCCCCGATGCTTCAATTTAAACTGGTACTCAACCTCTCGATGAGAAACAAATAGAGGCAGGACCCTCGCAACATACGAAAGAAGTTCAAGAACCCATTCTCGAATAGATGTACACCGCCGGAGGCCTGGGAAATATGGTTACCTAGGGAGATCAAAAAATCCCCAAACCCATGGATGAATTTGCTGAAATCAATTCCATCTCCTATGACTGAAAAAGGAAATATATCATGCAGAGAACAACAAAGAAGAGGATGATTACTCTAGATCGCTCCATCCTCATCACCACAGAGGAAAAACTTATCAACACAACGAATGCCAAGAAATCTAAAATTATCAACGCAGGGATGAAGAGGAGCTAACCACTGCACTGAAGGAATTGGAACATCTATGCCACTTGGAAAAATATTACCAGGACACCACACAATCCACAATGTTCCTGAGAAGTGAATTCTAGGAGGCCTACACTAAATTTACAGATGAACGGAACCTATTCAATGCAAGGATAACCAAGCTTCAAGAAGACATCCTCATGGCACTGGTGACATGAAATGATATGGATAGGTGGTACGAGAAATCACACCAAGCTATGGAAAGGATCGACTATATCAGCGCGGTTCAATAGGGCCGAGATGTCGAAGAACATGACATCCGGGTGCTAAAGGAAAGCAACCTTGACTGCATAAAGAAATCAGCTGAATATTGGGAAAAAATGGCTCAATAACCTCATCAAGAAATACAAGAGAAATGGACTGAGTGAGCAAATGGTTGGACCAAGACCAATCGGGAAATGAGAGACATCGACCTCCACGAATTCGGTACACCAGACGACTTTGTCGACTTGCGCGACATAGATCAAATCACATTCTGAACAAGACTCATCATGGGCTGTGGAGATAGAAAATGTGGCGGGCATGGTGCTAGTACAAGTTAAATAGTTCATGAAACACCCGATCAAAGCTCGAGCCATGTTGCAACAATTAAATGCCAGAATAGTCAAATATCGGGCTCGGGCAGTAGAGATAAGAGAGATTCTTTTTTCCTCAATGGAACAACATAGGTTCTCGTATGCTAACACATGCAAGGATATCTTCGTCAAATGGTCGAAGTACGAGAAGAGTCATCCTCTCAAGTGAGATCATGTGATGACTCTTAGAAAGATTGAGATATGAAAGCACCATGTGGCGATTTTTTGTTTTACTTAGCTACACTTTTAGTAATTATTTTTAGTTAATAATATGTTATAAATAAGAGGATTGACCTGTTAGCAAAGGGTCGATGGTTGTTGTAAAGACCCTCATTTTTGAATTTGTAAAGAACTATTTCAGAGCTTCCTTAATTGAGAATTCCTATTTAGGACCAGAGACAAGTTTGTGTTTTCATCAAAACCGTGTGTGATTGGATCTGATGAAGAATTATTTCTGATTTGTTTTCTCATGAATGGATTCTGTAACAAGTAAGAACTTCTGAAACTGTTGATAAGTTATCTGATTCAATATTTTTATAGTTATTGTCTTTAATGATGAAATGTAAATCATTGTGTTAATATGTGATTGATGATTAGAGTTAAGGAAACTATTTGTCTTTCCATTGTTTATCACATGCATGTTTTCTTCTGATAAATTATATCTCAGTCAATAATTGGAACACCAACAGTTTAATGTATTAGTATTAGGATTGTGGTAGAGAATCATGTTCTGCATGCTAGAGTGAAAGGGTTATCCCAAGCTCAACCTTCTTCGGTAGTTAATTTTTCCCACTTTGTTACCTAGTTGGTTTATACCGGCTTTTATCTTATAATGGTCCCACCTATAAGAGAAAATACAAAAGAGAACGTTGAAATGAAGGAGGATATTTCACTAGAAAACGTAAATCCCATCGATTAATTGGCCGAATAGCACGATATGGAGAACCATTCCACTATTAAATGTTGCAGAGTCTAATTGGGTCTTGGTGGTGGGTTTGGTTCTTACTGTTGAGTTAAAGGGATTTAGGACCCCTAAACAAAATTGGTGCTAGAAGGAGGGACTTAAGAATGAATGGGTGACAATATTTTTTACAAAATCTTTCATAGAGCCTGTAGATTCAAAATAGCCCACATGCATGGCTAGTCATTCCCAAGACAACTCACACACACTGAGTACTCCTGAAACGAGTAACTCACCCCAGCTTGAGGAAGAACATTTATTCAATGAGATACCATACGCTCTTCCTCATGAGGAATCGAGCCAATTTAGAAGAATCACAAGATCTTATGCCCGACAGACCAGTGTGTTTCCTTAGCTCCATTACTTCCTCGAAGAAAAAAAATAAGAAGACTAGTGGTCGAGTCCCCCGACCAAGTTTTTGTGCACATAGTAGAAGACCTGATAGATTTCTCCCTCACCGAAATCGAACATCTCCTTAATATAATTCCTTAAATATCGGTATGTGACTTCTCTGAGCTCGATGATTTTTTTGAAGAGGAAGGATTTAACTCAGAATGCTTAGTTTCGAGATTAGAAGACATGGAAGATAACAATGATCATAATGAATAAAGGAGAAACCCACCTCAGAATAATCAACCTTGGTTGGAAAGAGATGCTTTGTCCATCCATGGATGAGTACATAACCTTCCCCAACATCCAGAGAAGTTACTCCCTAAATTTGACCTTGAAACCTCAGGATTTCCTGAAGACCATTTCAAAAAATTCGTACTAGCTATCAGACTAATGAATGTACAACATGAAGACGTAGTATAAAGGATTTTCCCCTATACTTTTGAGAACTCATCCTCCATGTGGTATTTTAACTTACCTGTAGGGTCTATAACTAGTTGGACGAAGTTTCAAAATGACTTTTTGGATAAATTTGCAGAAGAAACCATGACAGGAGCTTTGTTGGCCAAGTTGTTCATCGCCACCATGAGTTCAAAGGAGAAGGTTAAAGAATTCAATCAAATATTCACCACTATCTGAAACAAATTCCAACCCAAAGATAAACCCACTCAGGAGTTGCAAATCAAAGTATATTTTAATTCTCTCCCAGCTTCTATTTCCATGTTTGTGAAGAGGTCTTCCAAAGCAAGCTTAGCTGAGAATTTTGAAGAAGCCAAAATAATACAGTTCCAAATGAAGGGATGCAAAGAAGGATAGGTCTCATTAGTTAAAAAAGAAGTTCAAACTCCTTCCAGGAGAAGACTACTATTGAATAGACCCCCAGGGAAACAAATAGAACAAGGTCCCGAAGAGGGAAGTGGGGACATAGAAGACCTAAAACGCATGTTCAAGAAGTTGTCAAACGAAATCATAGACATGAAAAGAATTGTAGGGGAAGAAAACCAAGGCTAGAGGCCCTATAAACTTGTTTTCAAAACAAATCCATGGTTCAAAGCAATTGCACCC
>ML780205.1:296373-336945 GCA_009831015.1 Picea engelmannii
GGGACCCTGGTATATGGTTGTACATCAAGCGTTGAGGACAACGCTTTCATAAGGGGGATGGAATGTAAGGTAGCTAGAGAGGTAGTGGGGGGGTCCAGAGGGCCCATAGTGATAATAGTGGAGGTCATTCAATGTAAGGTGGATTAGGTCCACTATATTATTAAATAAGGCCCACTATGATAATTAGATATAATAAATGTAAGAGGACTTCTTAGAAGGTTCTACTTCTAGAAGATTCATCCTCTAGAATGTTCTTAGATGATGGTAGCACTATATAAAGGGGTTCAAGCAATGTAATGAGACATGAAGAGAATTAGTGTATTTGGAGCAGTAGCTCAATAGGAGGATGCCCCCTCGAAGAGGTAAATGAACAGGAGATGATCCCTTCCATAATAGGATCCATTGTATGGTGTTTCCCTACCTCAAGGGTTTTCTCTATTTCTTGTGTTCATGTTATGGTGAATGGTTTATTCTTGGTATTATAGAAGTATATTTGCAGATTTGATTTAGGTACTTAACAAGTATTGACTCAAAAGGATAATGACAACAACAAGGCCCCGATATCATTCATGAGAACTAATCTCCAAGGGGCTGAACTAAATTACCCTGCTATAGACAAGCAGGCTTACACGGTATACAAGGTAGTAAAACACTTCATATCTTACATTCTTAATAACCATACAAAAATCATCGTGATTCACTCCGCAGTCTAATCCATATTCACTCAACATGAGATGGGGAAAAGAAGAGGAAACTGGATGGCAACAGTACAATAATTGGATCTAGATATAAAACTTGCTAAACTGGTTAAAGGAAAAGGGTTATGCAAGCTGGTAGTTGAAGCCCAAGACTAAGTAAATGAAGACCCTCGATGGGAGAATGAATTGGCATTATGGTGTGGTGAAGCTTCATATGTCTCCCCAGGGAAAGAGTCTTAGTATGAGAAATTGACTTATCTCCTACATCATGGGACTTACCCAGAAAACCTAAACCCTAGGGAAAGGAGATCCCTCAGGTTAATATCCGTACAATATTGCCTCAGGTGCTCTTTTGTGTTAATTATGATGGGGTTCTTTTAAGAGGTCTCGAACGTGAAGATGCAGAGAAACTTATGAAGGAGCTCCATGATGGTCTTGTAGGTGGAAATTTTGCAGGAAACACCACTGCAAATAAAATACTTAGAGATGGCTATTATTGGCCTACCCTATTCAGGAACACTCACACATACTCTAGAAACTGTAAAACTTGTCAAATAAGAGCGGGGAAGGAGAAGAGAGAATCTTTCCCACTCCAACCGGTGGCCGTTTATAGGCCATTTGAACAATGGGGGTTAGATATCATAGGAGAAATTACACCAAGTTATTCAAAACAACATAGATACATACTAACTTCCAAATATTATTTCACGAAATGGGCAGAGGCCATCCCTCTAACCCATGTAAATGAAAAGGTGGTGATCCAATTCATAGAAAAATAGTTGATCACAAGGTTCGGTGTGCCTTCCATCCTTGTTTTTGATAATGCAACTTACTTTTCTTCCACCTTATTAACAGAGTTTTCTCTAGACAAAGGAATCATAATTAGATACTCTGCAAACTACTATCCATAGGGGAACGAAGTGGCATAATCAACTAATAAGAACCTAGTGAGTGTAAATGTGTTGAACCTGCATAGAATAGATCTAGCTAAACAATAATAAACACATTTTCAAAGAGAATTGGAGAAAAAAAAAAAAGGAGGGAAAGAATGAAAGAATTCTCATTTACCATTCTGAATAATGAATAATTTACACATGATTTACTTTGTATATCTCAATGAGTTCGCATTGGAGGTGAACCAATGTGTCATAGTGGTGGTATAGAGTTATATAGACACACACCAACAGTTACGAGAGTGAACTTCCACCTAGTCTAGTCTCTCAGGCAGTTACAGGGGTGAACTGCCACCTAGTTGAGTTAACTAGTCAACTAGTCTTTAGTTAATTGAATGAACAAAGAGTAGTGAGGATTTAACTCAAGGAATGAAGGATAATGCACCATTTTGGTGATGATCCCAAGGAAATGTCAAATTAGCATGGTGATGATCCCACTGTTGCATGGTGACAAAACCAATGCAACATCTAGACTCAACTCAACTAGTCAAACTGAACTGTCAACTGAAAGAGAATATTATCCAGGTGGAATATTCTCCCCTAAAATATAGAAGATTGGATAATGAATAATTATGACTAATAAACAAGGAAAAACCTTAGGAAAACAAAATCCTAGGTGTGTGTTGAAGTAGCTCCAACAACCCCCCTGAACATCACTATGGTGAAAATAAAGAACGAGTCTCGACAACGAGGCCATGTTAGGTACCCAAATACAAAAGATACACTAAAAATAAAGTGAGGAAAGAGGGAAAACCTCATGGGAAAACCCCCCCTCAAGGTACAATGCATGTAAAAAGAAGAACTACACTTGACAGGAAACTATGGCCTTCACTCCAAGACGACTTTGCAGACAATGAAACTTATGCTCAGTTAAGGTCTTGGTGAAGATGTTTGTCTTTTGTTCTGCTGAAGGAAAAAACTATAATTCGATGATCCCCTCGTGTACTAAGTCCCGGATGTAGTTCATGTGTATCTCGATGTTCTTTGTCCGCTGCCTCTGAACTGGATCTCTACGGAAATTCAGAGTGCTCTGGTTGTCACACCAGATGACGATCGATCGATGAAACTGAATGCCTAACTCAGTGAGAAAATGTTGTAGCCACATAGCTTGAATGGTTATGTTAACTATGCCTCTATACTTTGTCTTGGCTAAAGATAGAGAAATAGAAGCTTTCTTCTTTCTCAACCAACAGATAGGCCCAGAACCAGGACTTAGTGAGTAACCATATGTGGACTTGCGATTAGTCCTATCACCAACCCAGTTGGAATAAGTAAACCTAATGATATATAATGTAGAGTCTGTTGCATAATGAATCCAAAAGGTGATGGTTCCTTGTACGTATCGAAGGATATGCTTTGTAGCTTTCCAATGTAGCTCATGCGGCTCCTGCATGAACCTGGAAACTGTTCCAACTGCATATGAGAGGTCTAGTCTGGAGTGTGTGAGATACAACAAGATCCCCACTAGTTGTTTATATAATTTTTTTTCAACCAGTGGAGTCTCCCCACCATCCTCAGGTTTGAATCCTGATAGGAAAGGAGTCGGAGTAGACTTGCAGTATGTCATGTGAAATCTCTCAAGGAGATCTCATGCATACTTGGCCTGAGACAATTTGATGCCTAATGCATCCTGACTGATCTCAAGTCCAAGGAAGAAGTTTAGTGGACCCATGTCCGTCATCAAAAACATTCATGAAGAATCCTATTGACTGCAACAATCGATTAAGTCGAGCACCTGGTTCTCAACAAATCATTGACATATAGAACTAAAAGTAGAAGTGAATCAGTCATCCTGAGCATGTAGACATTTGGTTATGATTTACAACGTACAAAGTTTTGTGACAACAGGTAGGAATCCATATTGGCATACCATGCCCTCAGATCCTGCTTGAGGCCATAAAGTGACTTCTTCAGTCAACAAAACAAAGATGAGTCCTACATAGATCCCCGGGGATGATCCATGTAGATCTCCTCAGAGAGATCACTGTGAAGAAATTCATTCTTCACGTCTATCTGATGAACTTCCCATCCCTTGACTACCGCAATGTAAAGTGCCAATCGTATGGAATCCATCTTCGCTATTGGAGCAAAGGTCTCATCATAGTCAATACCATGAACCTGTTGAAAGCCTTTGGCGACAAGCCTTGATTTGTATCTTCTAATTTGTCCATATGTTGCGCTCTTGGTCCTGTAGACCCATCTTCATCTGACAAGTTTCCTCCCAGAAGGAAGGGGAACCAGATCCCAATTCTGGTTCTCAAGGAGGGAGTTGTACTCCTTCTGGATGGCAGATTCCCAAAAGGGATTTCGAGCAGCCTCTCCATAAGACTATAGATCTGAAGACTGAACCAAAAAAAGATTCCTGGAAGGAAATGGTTCAGTGGGAGTGAGTGCAACAGGAGGCTCCCTGAAATCATATCGAGTCCTCCTAGTATCGGATGGATCACCAATGATATCCCCTGCATCCTGAAGAGTAGTCTGCGCCCACTTGGGCCTCTTCTCTAGCTCTGCAACTGCATCTGGATGCTATGACACTACATCTGACTCTACTGAATCTGAATTTGAATCATTTGAGTCCCATGAATCAGAAAACTTGTCTGAAGAAGAGTCAGCATGTGCATGTTGATCATCTCGGATAGGTGGAAGAGTGATTGTGTTTGCATGCGGCTGTTGAGGTACATGCAAGACACTTTCCTCGAATTCAAAACTATGCTTAATAAGCCTATAGCCCTTCACACCATCGGGATATCCAACTAAAATGCACTCAGTTCTCTGTGGATCAAGTTCCTTCCTCTTTTCAGAAGGAATCCGAGCCCATGCACGTGAACCGAAAATGTGAAAGTGGTTCACTTCTGGTTTGAGGCCACTCCAAGCCTTGTGGGGGGTCTTATCCTTGACAGATCTATGGGAAGATCTGTGTTGTATGTATGTTTCACAATTAATTTCTTCAGCACATAGTCTCTGTGGTAGTGACTTGCATGGAGCATGAAAGATGCCATCTCCTTTAGAGATCGGTTTTTCTGCTCAACAACTCCATTTTGTTGCGGTGTATAGGGAACTGTGTGCTGCAATTGAATCCCTGCCTCATGGAAAATATTATGGATCTCATGATTTACATACTCTCCCCCATTATTAGTTTAGAGGAATTTTATCTTCTTTCCAGACTGTGTCTCAACTAGGGCTTTGAAATCTTTGAGGTGTTGAAATACCTCAGATTTTTGCCTGAGAAAATAGATCCATGTAAAACGTGAGAGATCATCAACAAAAATGAGAAAAAACCTCTCTTTTCTGATTGATGGATGTGGAAAAGGACCCATGAGGTCACTGTAGATCATATCTAAAGGTGCGGAGGCTCTCTGAGACTTTCCCTTATCGAATTTCTCTTGAGGGTGTTTCTCGAGAACACATCCCTCATACACTCCCTTGGAGAAATGGATGTTTGGTAGACCATCAACCAATATTTTCTTGCTAAGCTGTTGCATTTATATGAAATTCAAATGTCCAAACCTTTCATGCCATATCCTACTACTTTCATCAACATGAGTAAGAAGTAAAACATAATCAGGTTCAATGAATTCAGAAAAAGTATACAATCTAGACTGATGATTTACCTCACCAGTAGAAACATTAAAGTTGGTTTGCATGTTTTATATGTCCACATAATTTGGTGTGAATATGAATTTATTTCCAGTGACGGAATTCTTCATCTGATACATGGAGAGAAGGTTGAAAAAAAGTTTGGGAACATGCAACACATTCTCGAAGCTTCCGTTGGTGAGTTCAATCCTTCCTTTGCCAGTGACTTCGAAAGAAGAGTTGTCCCCCATCAAAATAGGAGGACCTTTGCATGCATACAAAGAATAATATCTTACTTTTTAGGAAGCCATGTGATGTGATGATCTTGAATCAACGATCCAAGCATCGGGAGAGGAGTTGATGGCAATCAAGGCATGGCTAGAATTTCCTTTCTTGGAATTCAAATCTTTTGGTTTCTTCTTCTTAGCACCCTCGGGGATACGATCTCCAAAGTTGTCTTTCTTAAGTATTTGAGACATTATATCTATTTTTTTTTTCATGCATGCGGATTTTGAATGGAATCCTTTGTGACAGTACATGTATTTCTCCCCTTTTCTTCCCTTTTTCCCTTTGGATCCGGAGGCATCGGTGAAGGGTTTTGTGTACCCTTCCTTCTTTGGATGTGCATGATATTTCCATTTATTTTTATCTTTTTATTTCTGATATTTGTGGCTGCCATAATGCACAGTGAGTGCATGTTCCCTTGGTCCTTTGATTGTTCCCATGTTAATGAGCTTGGTTTTCTCTTGTGTCAAGGATTCGATAAAGTCCTTAAGAAAAGGAAACTTCCAGGTGGCTCCAGAGGTTAATATGAAAGTATGGAATGTGGATACGAATACAGAGAATTCAAGCCCAATCTTGGAGAGAATGGTGAGAACCATTTGTTTCTCCTCCTTCGATTTATCAACCCCGCAAGCTTTGAGTTGCGACAATAAATCCTTGAATTTTGTAAAGAAATCTTGGATATTTTCGAAGATTTTTGGATCCAATGTGAGAAGCTCCACCTCCATCATGTGTCCCCTCATCTCATCCTATTTTACAAAGATCCCTTCCAAGGTGGTACAGTCTTCATTGGGAGTGTTACAGGAAGATATGTGAAAAAGTAGATGCGGAGAAATAAGACTGTAAATTGTTTCAAGTGTCTCATCCATGCGATTCAAGTACTTGGATTTTTCTTTGGCCGATTTTAGTTTTGTATCTGTATTAAAGGTTAACCTCTACAACCCTATGGTTTGGAGATGTATGGCTATTTTCTCCTTCCATGCAAAATATTTGTAAGGTGTAAGAATGAATTCTTTTTGGAAATCCATATTTTCACTGTCTTCAATCTTTTGTACTTGCAAAAACATTTGGTGTAGCTTTTGCTTAGAAGTCCGTCGCCCTTGATACCATGTAAATGTGTTGAACCTGCATAGAATAGATCTATCTAAACAATGATATGCACATTTGCAGAGAGAATTGGAGAAAAAAGAAAAAGGAGAGAAAGAATTCTCATTAACCATTTTGAATAATGAATAGTTTACACTGGAGGTGAACCAATGTGCACTAGAGGTGAAACAATGCACCATAGTGGTGGTTTAGAGTGATCTGGACACACACCAGCAGTTACGTGAGTGAACTGCCACCTAGTCTAGTCTCTTAGGTAGTTATGGGGTTGAACTGCCACCTAGTTGAGTTAACTAGTCAACTAGTCTTTAGTTAACCGACTGAACAAAGAGTAGTGAGGAGTTAACTCAGGGAATCAAGGCTAATGCACCAATTTTGTGATGATCCCAAGGCAAGGTCGAATTAGCATGGTGATTATCCCAATGTTGCATGGTGACAAAACCAAAGCAACATCTAGACTCAACTCAACTAGTCAAACTAAAGTGTCAACTGAAAGAGAATATTATCCAGGTGGAATATTGTCCCCTAAAATATTGGAGACTGGATAATGACTAATTATGACTATTAAACAAGGAAAAACCTTAGGAAAAAAATTTCCCAGGTGTGTGTTGAAGTAACTCCAACAATGAGAATATTAAAGAAAATAGTTGCAGACAACTAGAGGAATTGGCATAGTTCACTTCATAATGATTTATGGGCCGATAGAGTTACACCCAAGGAATATATAGGGAATTCCCCATACTTTCTGGTATACATATAGGAATCCATTATCTTGAACGTGCTACACCTTCCATCTCTTCAACTTGCTTAGGATTCTAGAGGACAACCTTCATCAGTCATACAACAAAGAATTTATACTCTCCTCATGTTGGAAGAAGAAAGGGAGAAAGAAAAATCAAATTTCATAGCTCATCAACAGATAGTTAAAAGGTGGTTTGATAAGCATATGGATAAAAAGAAGAATTTTGAAGTGGGAGACTTAGTCCTAAAATGGGACAGAGCAAATGAGTCGAAAGGAAAACATTCTAAGTTTCATAATCTATTGCTCGGACTAGCTCAGACCTTTTCAGGTGGCTCAGAAGATTAGGATAGGAATGTATTAGATGAAAAATATGAGGGGGGAACCTGACACCCTCCCAGTGAAGGGCCAATCCCTAAAACAATATTTCCATTTAAAAAAAATAAAAATAAAAATAATTGTGTTTATGTTTTCATGATGTTTTGTTTTAGCTAGGTCGATTGTGGAATGCATTTTGGTTTTTGTTTATTGTTATAGTACTTCTGCACTTTTGAATATTTTTTTTATCAAGATGATGGTTGACCTCAATTCATGTGATATGGAAAAATTTGTTCCTGACTCATCGCTCACACACAACACAAGAAGTGCTAAGGGGACCTAGGGTTGTTCTAAGGGGTTCTCTATCTAATCTGTGTAGAGGAAAAACCTTGGAAAATAAATGAAGTGTCTTCCTGGTGGTATGGTAAAATGTTAAGGGAAATATGGTAAGATGGAAAGGACTACATGTACCTCAGAGACAAAGATAGAAAAAATTTCACCTTAACCATCTCATCTTGCAAATAACAGATGTCCTCCTCTCCTACTCACTCAGGGCATTCTGCCGAAATAAAATCAACTATATCAAATGAGCACACAGTAGGAGAGGGTATGTAGATAAATCCATTGGGGCTATGGATGCTCCCTGGCAGTGAAGCAAGGTCTGTGATGTCGGGGTGAATCTGTCGGGGATATGGATTCTTGCTGGCAGTGGAGCAACACCCTAGCAAGTGAATAAGGGTAACTAAAAGGCCTAGTGAGAGCGAATTCTTTACTAGACTCTTTTCAAAAGGGGCATGAGTCAGGTTTGTAGGAAACAAAGGTGGAATAAAGGTTGAAAACCCCAAAGGTAGTCCCAAATGCACCAACCAGGGAATTTCAAATGCAAGGATAAAAGAGGCTCTGATAAAAACTAGTTAAGTTCTCAACTGGCTTTTGCATTAGACAAGCTGGAGGTAGGAACATATATTCTACTTTCGTCCAGTAAATCACCCTTTGTTGAGCACTAAACACACCCTAAAAAATCCTATGTCAAATTGTTACTTTTTTGGGTACCACTTAATCTTTGCACAGTTTGATTTGACTTCATTTTGAGAAATGTTTTGTCTTTTCTTATTATCATGACTCTCATCAAATATTCATGTTTTTTTTAACTTATGGAACCCCATGAATTAAAAGGCCTTAACACCTAAATAAAGAATCAACAGCCAAAAAACTTCACCTGACGCACTCAGATTCAACATTGGAAGGAATTCAAATAAGGAAAAGAACCACTCGGAAAACCTCAGTAGTCAATCGTCATCGGTATCGACAAAAGTATTGCTTTGTTTTTGCTTCAATTCTTGCATAAGTATAACGTTGATAGCTGATTCCCCTTCAGTATTGGTAAAATTCGAGGGGGGTAGATGTTAACAAAGAGGGAAAAGAAGTCACCTATAGTCAATCACTGACACACTTTGTCAGAATCGAGGAAATCCGGAGGGGTCACAACAAACATTTCGACCACGATAATGTTATCCCTGATCGCCAATCCTCGATGCATTTTCAACAATCGAGACTTTTTGAGGGAGCTGATCCAAAGGAATCACTGGATAGGTTTATAGCTGATCGTTGACCCTAGATACTTTTCAGCATCGACAAGCTAAGGTTTGTTTTAAGAATGAACAACTTAAGAAAATTCCCAACTCTGATTGTTACACGCGAATTAGGTCACCAGTCTTGAACACCACATGTCTTTACCAGATTAGAGAACCGTACAGTCTAGTTTTACCCCGACTCATTATTTGGTTCCCTAGGTCCAAGTCACACCTCCAAGTCATCTTTGCCACGAAAACATTTCACGGTAAAATTGATTGGCCTTGGAGATTTTTGCAGAAGGACATCAACGAAAACGTTCATAACACATCCCTTGATCCTCGATCCACCCATTGAGAGAGCGACACGATGGGATGTTTTAGCGTTAGATAAGATCCGATTTTTATCATTTAAGGGGATAATTGATACCAAATCATGCATTATTTTCTACCTCGTGCACCAATAAAAATAGTCATTTAAAATCACTGATAGACCACATCACCCCCGTGCCTCCGCCATCAACCCATGATGAATTTAAGTTGTAGATATTTGGTGATAGATTTGTTTAAATTTCACTCATCACCAGAATTGAATGGCTGATGCGACACAATAAGTTCTTCCCCGGTTTAAATTCTCTTGAGTAGTTGTAAACAGAATCATTCTGTGCATAAGGAAACTTAGAGCCTCTGGAGAAGCAAGAGGAGTAATTCAAAGGCTACAGAGATCATGTGAGTATCAAAATAACCAGGTTTTAGCAAGTTTCACAGGTATGTATCCAAGTATTGTAAATTTTACATGGCTGCAAATTATATGTTTTCTATCCGGTTTTTGTTCTTATAGTATTTGGAGGTTTATTTTAGTTGCAGGAACAATGTCACCATAAAATCCAACCACCATATGATTGTCAAGGGCACTGAAGCTGAAATAACTAGAGGTAGGTGAAGGCTCCTCTCCAGGGGCCACAAAACAATAAGAATACACTCCAAGGCCGAAACCTATCATCAAAACAAAAACAAAGAAGGTTTTTATCCATCCTTTGGCCTTTGTAGATACAGAGGCAAGCATAGGGTCCAAGATGGTACTCCCACATTGAGGAGAACTCTTTAACAAGATCAGCCAGGAGAAATACCCAGAATATGTACCACACAGTGATCCATATGTAAGAGTGCTCAACGACGAAGTGTTCCCAAACATCCATCGGCCATACTTGCATATGGTGGCAATAAGAGCCCCTTTTTTTCCTTGTATTGAAGTCCTGAAGTGGCTCATCAACCACACAAACACAAAAAAAATGTTTAATCAACAATGACAATGGTGGGTGTGTCGGAGTGTTCTTACAGGTGGAAGTTCATATATACTACAAGATTATAGATCCTTGGGAACGACTAAACACATATTTTGTCGTGAAGTTTTGCGAGCCCCGTGACACCAGGTAGGTGATGGCCTCATGGTGGAGGCAGGACAATAAGTACACCAACTGAAGCACTGGATGGTACTCAATGACCAATTTGAGGGAGCCATACATCTATTTTATGGATCTCATCTATCGATTGTATGTAGAGAAGGACTGCTCCATATTTTCAGAGGCGTGGATGCCCTTTTGTTGGCACAGGGGTAGACCCAGGGTTTGACTCCAAGAGCGCACCAACAAGCCCTAACTACTGTCCCTTTTAGCAACACCTACGAGGCAGATGAAATCTCACCCGAAGAAGCTATGGGGGGGTTGCAGGACATGGATGTCTACAACCAAAGGGGAATATCAAGTGGATCTAGTACAATAACAATACGACCTTCATATATCACTTATCATCTTAGATCTACTCCACACAACTATCAATCAGATCTAACACAATAATGCAATAGCAGTATATCAAATGACAAAGAATAGAGCATCAATCACACACACAATGCAATATATATGTGGTTCACCCTCTCTCTAGGGCTACGTCCACAAAATTGTTCTTGTTTGCACTCTTATCTAGCAGATATTCTTTCTTCTCCTCTCTATCTCTCCCCTTCTTGTGCACCCATCTGTAGGAATGATCTCTGCACCCAGCTAAAGATCTTACAATACCATAAGGCTCTCACACTTAACACTTCTCTCTCACACAAAAATAACCACTCATGCCAATAAAAAAAATAGAATGAACCCCCTTTCCTCATATAGGTTCTTATTTATACATTACAATATCTCATTGACATCCTTAGGCCAAAAACTAGGTGTCAAAACCCTAGATAAAAAAACCTAGGTGTCTAAAACCCTAGGTCAACTTGACCTGCGAGGGCTTCACCAACCTGTCTTTCCTTTCTTCTCATGCGGTGCTCCAAAGCATCCAATGGTGGATTTTTCTGCTTGCTAAGTTTTCCATGATCCTTCTACCTTACTAATATGTCATCCTTGATATCCGTGTCCAACTACTTACTTTCTCTTACTTCGCTCCGTCTTTTCTACTCTTTTGCTCACTTTGATCTAGTAACAGTCACTGTGTCTTCCACACAGTTCATGTTTTTCCTTTTCTTCCTTGATCTTTTCTTGCATCCATAACCAAGGGCCAACAGGCCCCGAACACTCACCCATGACTCATCCCGAGGCACTTCAGATCTTATCCTTATGTTTTTCTTCAATCATCGGACTGCGTAGGGCATCCTTTGCTTTTAGATTTATGCCTCCCTTCCTTGTGCAGACTGTCTTTTCTGTGTCTGGTACCTAGTTTCAAATGCACCTGGTACCTAGACCCCTTTCCTCATGCTTTTACTGAGAGCTGCGAGGCAACTGGTTGTCATAATACAATTTCAATCAACTCTCGTTTACCAAACCTTCCTTCCATTCTCCATTCAAAGTAATCAACTGTGCATCTCCTCCTTCTATAACATATGAAATCTCGTATGGTCTAAGCCAATGCATTCAAAACTTTCCTGGATATTTCATGAACTTACTGTCATACACCAATACCAAGTCACCTTACTTAAATGCCTTCATCTTGATGTGCCTATCATGATAGGCCTTTTCTCTTTCCTTCTGTACCTGCTGATGGAATCCTACAATAAATCTATCTTCTTCTATTTCGACCAACTGCACAAGCCTCTATTGAACTACGCTAGTGTCATCCATACCTGTAAAAGAAATGATTCTTAGTCTTGGTACCAAATATTCCATTGGGACAACGACTTCGAGACCATAAACCAACTTAAAAAGGGTCTACATTGTTAGCTTCTTGCAAGTGGTTATATAGGCCCATAGTACTGCTGATACTCTTAAATCCCAGTCATCTCTGTTCACACTGCAAATCTTTGTCCGCATTGTGTCCAAGATCTTGTTGAATGCTTCAACTGTCCCATTCACCTGTGGATGGTAAGGTGTGCTCTTATGATGATGGACTGCAAATTCCTCAGTCAAGGCTTCAATGGTCTTATTTATGAAATGTGTTTCTTGATCATTCATAAGGATATCCGAGCATCAAAACCTGGTTATGATGTCATCAAATATGAAGCACATAGTTGCAGTTGCACTACAATCCTTAACTACTCTTGCTTCATCCCATCTGGTCAAGTATTCTATCGTGGTAATGATGTACCTTTCTCATGTGCACTTCCCTGGTGGGTTTATAGGTCCCATGAAGTCGATGGACCATTTCTCAAATTATTGTAGGGTTAGTTGCGGTGCTAAACGAATTTAATCTCTTTTGGACGGTTTCCCAAATATTTAGCATACATCGCAGGCTTTGTAATAGTCTTTATCATTTCTTTGTAAGGTAGGCCACCAAAGGCCAACTCTAAGAAACTTGCACGCTATTGCTTTCCTTGCGTAGTGTCCTCCTGTAATAGCTTCATGAGCCTCAACAAGGATCAACGGGTGTTCTTCCCCCATAACACACCTCCTCAATATCTCATCAAGTCCCATCTTATATAGTTGTCCAACTATGAGTGAAAATTATGCAACACACACTACCAACCATTTATTCTAGGTGATTGTATACTCACTAGGTGCCATTCCTATTGACATGAACTAGACTATCACTGCGAAGTGATCATCAATCTTTCTGATGGCTAGCAGTTTTGCATCCGACAGTGTATCCTCCAAATTAGTGGGTTGTTCTCCATTTTCCAACCTCGACAAGTGGTCAGGACCTTTGTTCATTCTTCTCGGCTTAACCACAATCTCAAAATCATATTCTTGAAATAGCATAAGCCATATGCATATTCTCTCCCCCAACACTGGTTTTTTGACTAGGTATTTCAACATGGAGTGATCAGTAAACATTTTAAAGTGTCCTCCCAGTAAGTAGTGGCAGAACTTTTGCAGTGCATATACTATGGCTAACCCTTCTCTCTCAGTGGTGGTGTAATTAATCTCGACTATTGATAGCTTCCTGCTAGCAAAGGCTAACGGGTGTTCAATGTATCATGTTCCAGGTTGTTCTAACACAACTCCCAATGCAATGGAAGATGCATCGACATGCACGTGAAATTCCTTGCTCCAATCTGGAAAAAACAGAATGGGCGTCATAACCATTTTTTGTTTCAACGTGTCGAAGCTCTGCATTCTTTTGTCCAGTGAAATTGACAGTCTTTCTTCAAAATCTTCTCCATGGGTGTTGTAATCTGTTCATAGCCTTTAATGAACTTCCTGTAATATCCAGTATGTCCCAGCGCAGTGCACAACTGTTTAACTAAAGTAGGAGGGGGTAGGTCAAATATAATGAAAATTTTAGATGGATCTACTAGCAATCCCTGTTTGCATACAATATGACCTAACAACACTCCAAATGGTGAAAATAAAATAAAATTCTTTAGGTTTAAGGCAATATGACACTGTCTTCACTTTCCCAACATTAGCCTTAAACATTCAATGTGATTCTTCAATAAACTAAAAATAGTCTAATCATCAATGTATGCATCTAGAAATTTATGTAGGAACTCCTTGAATGATTCAACCACCACCCTAGAAAATATGGCTAGGGAATTCTTCAATCCAAATGGCATCACTGTATACTGACAGGATCCCCATTCTATTGCAAATGTGGTCTTATGGCGATCTTCCTTGGCAATCTGGATCTGATGGTATCCTGAAAATCCATCTATAAAGGAATATACCTCCTGGCCTCCCACATTATCTAATACTTCGTCAATGAATGGTGTAGGGAAGGGTTCATGCAAACATGCATCATTCATCTTCCTGAGATCGACACAGATCTTGATCTCTCATGTCTTCTTGTCTTGCACTACCATAGGGATAATCCACTCTGACTCTTCAATGGATTCTATGATTCCTGCTTCCAACATTCTTTCGAGCTCAATATTCACTTTCTGCTTATATTTAGGGTTCAATCTGTAGGGTCTTTGTTTGATTGGTCATGCATATGGTTTCAAAGGGATCATCATCTCTCCCATAGGCCCTTTACTTCCCTTCATATCAGTGAACTTGGTCGGAAACAATTCCTAATATTCGTGCAGTAACTCTGTAATTTTGTCAATAGTAGAAGCATCCCAATAATCTCCAACATTTGCAAGATTTGGTGTTTTCTCTATTCCAATATTGACTTTATTGATTTTGATCGGTTGTCCAATGAGTGGTAGCTCAACTCTTGGTTCTTCCACATCACTTTGGCCTTCTGTTTCGGTGATATTCACCTTCCTAGGATCATCGTCTTCATCAGCATTGATGTTGCAACAACCTTGCAGCTTCTGGAGAGGAGCAGTCCATTCGTCCTCTTCTTGTTCCAAAGGGAGGCTAGATGCCTCATCAAATAATTTATGTCTTATAATATATAACGCTTGATCTACTGAAAGATATTGAATTTCAAATAAGAAGGTGGTTACAAAGTTTTGAGTCATACCTTCCCAATCTTCACTGATGAGGCGCAGTTCTTCTTGTAGATATCAGTTTATAGGGGTTGTGTCCAATGTTTTAATGAATTTTTGCACCCACTACTCTTGAGGAATGTTGCTCCAGGATTCCTCGCAACTTCACACATGGTCCTTCAGACAACTTCGACCTGTGTACCTAACTTCGCAGCCTTCTACTTGTGCTGAGAACTGCGCAGTCATCAAAGTATGACATTGTACCCAGTCTGTAATATTACTTTTGTGTGTCCCCCACCATATTTCCGGTGTTTCTTTCAAGGCCTCATCCATTGCCAACAATCTCTTTTGTGTTGGTACATTTTCTTCGAAATATGACAAGAAGGTTTCTAAAGGATTCAGACCATCAAAGGTGGGTAAGTTACTTACTGTTGTGTCGATCCAACGAACTTCTCTAGTTAATCTAGCACATCTCCTTGTGGATACTTCATACATTTTGTTCTGCCTGTTCTCCAGTGCTTCTTCTGAATATGATGAACATGCACTATCACTTCACCATCTTAGGTTCCCATCTGTCGTAGGATTAATGTAATATTTTGTCTGGTTGTTAGTTTGTATATGTTTTCCAGTTCATATGCGCGGTCTTCTTATTTGATAGGTTTTTTGTACCGTTGACCTTCATATGGATCTAAAAGTGAAATGAACCTAAGGCCATCTCTTTCAAACGTCATTCGTATTTTCTTTAAATCAACCATAGTGGAATTATTGAAAGCCCAATCAATTCCTAACTTTGCAGGGTAAGGACACCTATCATCAACTATCTCAATTATCTCAAAATCTGCAAACGTTCTTACTCCGTTGATGTCCACAGGGACATGTTCCAATCTTCCAAAGGGGATTACGGCTTGTTGATTAGCCATCCTAAGCCCGATAGAGGAATAGATAAACTTTGGTTTTCCCATTAGTCCCCAAGTCTGCTTCGTCATGACATTGACCTCCGACCCTAAGTCGAGGACCACATAGTCTATATCATACTCTCCTATTTGAGAATTCAAGTGTAATTACTTATTTTTCCTTCTCCTTTTAGAGACTTGGTGTACTTCCCTATTTAGTAAGGGGTCTATCTTTCCTATCTCATACTGTCTGATTAAACTTTGTAGCTCTTGTACAATGATTTCATCCTAAATCAACTTAATACACGTATATAAAAACTCCATGAGCTTTCTTACCTCTTTTCCTTATTTTGGCAGAGTAGACTGATCAAATGCCAGAGGCATTCCATATTCTCTGAATTCTGGTCATGTATTTGATGAAGAATGTTGATCTCCCCTGAATTCTTTTCTTGCCTTCTCAATTTTTTTTTTCTTTCTTTGCATCAAAAGTTTGGGTCTTCTATGTAGCTTTCATGACTCTTGAGTCTTCTGTAGTATTTCCTTGGGTCATTCTATCTTCTCCTATAACAACACCTCCTCTAGTGATAACAACGACTCTAGGGTCTTCTCTGTGAGTTTCATCATATATCAGTTTCACTTGCAGGTTCTGTTGAGGTCCTCGTCTCTCATGAATATTAGCTAGCAATGCATGACAATCATCTATAACATGTTCGAATGAACTGTAGTAGTTGTAAGTAGTGCAAGGGTTTTGATAATCCCTTGCCAAGTGTCCTGGTTGCACGCATATGTAATAGATGATCTTTCTATGAACTCGACCCATACCTCCTCCTCCTCCTCCTCCTCCTCCTCCTCATGCACCACGAGGATTGAAGTTTCCTCTTCCTGGAGAATTATACTGTGTAATGTTTCCTTCTTACTATACTTCACCTTGAATTGTGTATATATCCCTTGAACTTTCGTGAATGAGGTCTATAGCCCTACAATCACTATCATCATACCCCATGGACTTATAGAACTTGAAATACAAATTTGTGGGTGTCTGAACATATTTTTGCATGTAATAGCACTCACCAGGGCGATGTCTATTTTTGCATACCTCGCGCCAGGGTAGGGTGACTTGCTTAAAATGGATCGGAGATCATGAGGCCAAGTATTCATGAAATAAGGGATAGTGCTCCTTGTCATGATCTTCTGATTTTCATCTGACACACCATATGTATTCTCTTTTATTTTTTCCCTTATCTTTCTTCATATCCTTGACCTGTAGAGACAAACTAGTTAGTTGGCTCAAGATTTGACTCATACCTGAGCTGGATTCTCCCATAGGGGTTGATTCTAACTTCATGGAGATCTAAAACACCTTAGTCTATGAATAAATATTCTATTGCATCAGAGGAAATCTGATGTGTGGTAAGAGGGAAATGATGAACCATTCCTTTTTCTGCTCATCTGGGATCTGAAAAGTTAATCAACCTGTTAAGTTCTTGAATCTTTGATCGAATTACCAAACGGGTTAGGCTACCTTCTTCTTGATCTCTTTCAGCTCCATAATACATTTTGACTCTGATTTGGGTTTATTGAACTCTGCAATCAACACATTCTTGATCTCATTCAGTGGCTTAGACTGTGCAAGTCCTTGGACAAGCTTCATATACCAGCTTAGTGCGCGATCTCTTAGAGTAGTGCTAAACTAAGTTCATTTAACAAATTCATCGGTGACATTTTTAATATTCCATATGGATAAACCAGTGTTGATCAGGATATTTAGATCCATCTCCTCTAAAGATAGGGAGCCTCATCTCATCTTCCATAGAGCTTCCTAGGTTTCCTGTCTAAGTATATGTTGAACTGCTAGTAATAACACTCTGAGGACTCTAGTGACTCTGACTATTCTAATTAATTAGTGTTGTTGAAACAACATGAGGATTAATAGTACTTAATTCAACATTCTGCACAGTTCCTGAAGTTTTTGGCTCATCCTGGTGAGGTTCTTCATCTTTCCCTTCCTCTGTCCTAGCGAGTTTTGAATGCTCTTCGTCTGTTAGATATGCCTCTTCTCCACTGTAGAATCCCTCATCCCCATAGTTCTTCTTGAACAGGTTCACAAGATGAACTTCTCTGAACACTCTCCCACTATGCGTATGTCCATCCTCTATGTCACTGTCGTTGTCCGAATTATTGAACATTAGATTTTCCAAATCCGACCAATATACTGTATCTTCAATATGTTCTTCTCATGCAATAGCATCTTGATCCTCAACTTTAGAATGTGTGAAAATTTTCCTCTGGGTCCCTTGAAGAAATATCTCTCAGCTTGGATATATGACTCTACTTTGTCAACAACAAACTCGGTGATGTACCCTCCAATGTTGCTATCAAACTAGTTATCCACTACTCGTGACACGACGTTATCGACTCTCTTGAATTTATTGATCAACACTGACGTTCAAACCACAGGAGGTGTAGATCTGATCTCAAACTGAGTATCTGCTAACCTAGCTAACCACTCATATAGATCCTGATGGATTCCTCCAAAGAAAATCTTGTGTATATCAGTAAAGATATATCTTCCCAACCAATCCTCTGTACTAAGATTAGGGTTCTTCTTTTGGGCTTCAACAAAGTACTTTTCTTGATCCTATATCCACTTTTAAATCCCTATCTTTGATGGAAACCACCTTGACCTTCCCTCAAGAATATTCCTGTCCCGACAATGGAACCATTTTTTGGCATAGGGGATAACCCAGGGTTCATCTCCAAGAGTGCACCAACAATTCCTAACTACTGGCCCTTTTGGAAACACCTACAAGGCAGATGCAGTATCACCCGAAGCAACTATGGGGGGGTTGTAGTACAGGGATTTCTACAACCAAAGGGGAATATCAAGTGGATCTAATACAAGAACAATACAACCTTCATATATCACTTAGCAACTTATATCTACTCCAAACAACTATCAGTCAGATCTAACACAGTAATGCAATAGCAGTATAGCATCAATCACACACACAACACAAGATATACATGGTTCACCCTCTCTATACGGATACGTCCACATAACTGTTCTTATAATATCTTAAGATGAAGCATACAGTTCTTGTCTGTGCTCTCAGCTAGAAGATCTTCTTTCTTCTCCTTTCTATCTCTCCCCTTCATGCGCACCCAGCTGTAGGACTGATCTTCGCATCCAGTTGAAGATCTTATAATACCAGAAGGCTCTCACACTTAGCACTTCTGTCTCACACAACAATAATCACTCATGCCAATAAAAAAAATAGAACAAACCCCCTTTCCTCATCTAGGTTCTTATTTATACATTAAAATAGCTCACTGACATCCTTAGGCCAAAACCTAGGCGTCAAAACCCTAGATACCAAAACCCTAGGTGTCTAAAACCCAAGGTCAACTTGACCCACGTTTTTCAGGGTTCGCCAGCCTGTCTTTCCTTCCTTCTAGGGCGGTGCTCCAAAGAATCCGATGGTGGATTTTTCTTCTTGTTGAGTTGTCCACGATCCTTCTTCCTTGTTGATCTGTCATCCTTGATCTCCTCATCCAACGACTTTCTTTCTCTTACTTCGCTCCGTATTTTCTGCTCTTTTTCTCACCTCGACCTAGTAACAATCATTGTGTCTTCCGCACAGTTGACATTTTTTCTTTTCTTCCTTGATCCTCGCCTTCTTCCATAACCAAGGGCCAACACCTTTGCTTACATAGTGGAGATCTTCAGGATCATTTTCAACTGGGGAGCGATAATTTCTAAACAACTGAGCATCTGCATACAACAGGCTCAGATGCCGAAGGAAGGAGAGACACCATATTTCTACAAGGAATCATATTTTCTCAATGTCATGTGCACTAGAAACATTTTCGTCGGTATGAATATGAGATAGAATGTTGCAGAGCTCCCGATCCACATCTATTTCAATGTCGTATGGGAGAACATGTACAAGATGTCTTACTCCCTCATCTGTGATGAATTCATCGCATGAATTTATTTCATTCTTTTTAAGAAGGAATGCCCGAGACTATCGACTGTGGCCAAGAAAATGATTTCCAAGGTAGGTCACTCGTACTTTGACGAGAGAGACACCTAAATCATGGTGTTCGGGGCCACCATAGCACCATATTTCTTACTAGTTCACATCTCGGGCAGGCTTCTAGTAGGATAAATATTCTATCAAACCATATTCCAAGGCTACAACGCCACCCTGGTCAAGGACAAGAAGCGGGTGTTCATTCCCTATGGTTTCCATGCAGGTTACTACTTGGTTAAAGATATAACTCAAGCTAAACAAGAAGGGCTAAGTCAGCTCGAGTTTAGGTTCCAGGTAGGATGATTCCACAAGAATGATACAAAGGGCTTGGTCTTGCAACACACTTCACAAGTGTCGTCCTGTTGGTCATACGCCCATGATAAATTTGAATATTAATTCTTCACGAAAAATTCCCCAGACTAGGACAAGGTGGTAGAAACGATGGCCGACCCCAAAATGACAAGGTTCAGGGCCATGATCCTGTATGAACATAAAACAGCCATAGAGAAATTGCCTCAAGAGGCCCTCAGAGCCAGGGAAGAAATTAGAGTGGGAGAAGCAACAAAGGTTCCCCTGGTGGCTCCGATGCAGGATAGAGGATTCCATACGAAACAAGATGCACATGCAAGGGTATTTCGCAAGATAGAACATGTGCAATGAGTAATTAATCAGCTGCAAGATGACCCAGACCTCATAGGAATGATAGGGGTCCCTATCGACAACCCAAATGAAAGCCATGTAGGTCCAAGCGACCCTGAGCTAATAAAAATTGATGAAATCATCGGGGTAGATAACCCTGAAGTTACAATACCACAGGACGGATCACAAGGGGATGTTTCAGCTCAGTCGGAGATAGTAATAACATCAGGTAGAGCAAGTGCACCAAACCCCCTCTATGAATTGATAAGCATCTATGATGATGAAGAAAGTCTGGAGGTGTCCCTGGTGACTCTTGTACAAATCACAGAGGAAAAGGAGCCCAAGAAGGAATCTTCCCCAGCTCTTGATGCTCAAATTCAAAGAACTTCACATAATGACTAGGAGGTCAAAAGTGTCTTAGAAATTGAACTACTCGATGTACCGGAAACTCAAAAGAATAGTCCGATGGACGATCCAGGGTCGGGCAAACAAAAATAATAAGATTTGCAGTAGGAAATAGACATCTCAACAATCGATTATTAAGTAAGTACCAAACCCACCCCCAATGATTCAATTTCAACCGGTACTCAACCTCCCAATGAGCAACAAACAAAGTCCGGACCCTCAGAACACATGAAAGAAGTTCAAGAACCCATTCTCGAATAGATGTACATCATCGAAGGCTTGGGAAATATGCTTACCTGGGGATATCAACAAATCCCCGAATCCGTGGATGAATTTGGTGACATACATTCCATCTCCTATGACTGGAAAAGTAAAGCTATCGTGTAGAGAACCAACAAAAGGAGGAGGATTACTCTAGATCACTCCATCCTCATCACCACAGAGGAAAAACGGATCAACATAGAGCATTCCAAGACATCCGAACTTCTCGACATAGGGATGGCAATCATAGATGCCACCCTGGACAGAGTGAAAAGGGATGAAGAGGAGCTAGTCGTTGTGCTGAAGGAATTGGAACATCTACGCCACTTGGAGAAATATTACCACAACACCACACAGGTTGTGGTGTTCCTGAGAAGCCAATTCCAGGAGGCCTACGATAAATTTACAGATGAACGACACCTATTCACTACAAGGATAGTCAGGCTTCAAGAAGACACCCTCATGGCACTGGCAACATGCAAGGATATGGACAAGTGGTATGAGAAAGCACACCAAGCTGTGGAAAGGATAAACTATATCAACACAGTTCAATAGGGTCGATATGCTAAAGATCGTGACATCCAGGTGCTAAAGGAAAGCATCCTCAACCGCATAAAGAAATCGACCGAATATTGGGAAAAAATGGCTCAAGAACCTCATCGGGAATTCAAAGATCAACCGGACAATGAGAGACATCGCCCCCCCTAAATTCAACACACCTGATGACTTTGTCGACTTGTGAGACATAGTCAAATCACATGCCGAATAAGACTCATCATGGGTTTTAGAGATATAAAAGGTGGCAGACATGGCGCAAGGACAAGACTTGCACTTCATGGAACACCCGATCAAAGCTCGAGCCATGTTACATCGGTTAAGTGCCAAAATATTCAAATATTGAGCATGGATAGTAGAGATAAGAGAGATTGTTTCGGCCCCAATGGAACAACATAGATTCCTGTATGCTAACACATGCGAGGAGCTCTTCGTCAAATAGTCGGAGTATGAGAAGAGTCACCCTCTCAAGTGAGATCATGTGATGACTCTTAGAAAGACTAAGAGATGAAAGTGCCATGTGGCGAGTTTTTGTTTTAGTTAGCTTCACTTTTAGTAGTTATTTTTAGTTAATAATATGTTATAAATAAGAGGATCGACCTATTATGTTATAAATAAGAGGATCGACCTGTTATCAAAGGGTCGATGGCTTTTGCAAAGAACCTCATTTTTGGATTTCTAAAGAACTATTTCGGAGTTGCCTTAATTGATAAGTCTTGTTTAGGACTAGAGACAAGTTTGTGTTTTCATCAAAAGCATGTGTGATTGGATCTGATGAATAATTATTTTAGACTAGGAAAAAATCTATCATTCATACCTAGATGCATGCTTTCAAAACAAAAATTTCCACTTATCTTACTCTATCAAAGAACAAAGCTTTAGCTATTTCAATATCTTACCTCTTTTCTTCAGATCGAGTTTCTTTCTTAGCACAGATATTCACAAATCAAGTAGAGTATTGTGCTCTACAACAACAGATCTATGCAGAAAGCTTCTCTTTTCTTTAGCTCAGTTCCCAACAATCATAGTTTCAGGTCCTGGAAATGGAACCATTTGTTGGCACAACGGTAGACCTAGGGTTCAACGCTTCAACAATGCACCAAAAAAACCCACCATTTGTTGGCATAGGGGTAGACCCAGGGTTCAACGCGTCAACAACGCACCAACAAAAACCTAACTACTAGACATTTCAACAACACCTACGAAGCAGGCAAAGTCTCACTTGAGGTAGAGGCAGGGTGGGTTATAGGACTCAGGTGAATGTAACCAAGCCGAGACATATATCTATGATTACAATTACTTCGTAGAGTACTTAATAACAACATGCATTAGTTATCAACTTCTTTCACATCACAGAACAAACCCTAAGGATATATCATCGCAGTAACCATGACAAAATAAACATCACACTTATCATCATAAGTCAGATCTAGCACATTCAACATAAATAAAGAACTAAGCATTCATAGATCTATCTATCATACATAGTAATCAATGCACTAAGTAGATCCACAACATAAACATCATGGAACAAAGAAAACCATCAACCCATGATATACGTGGTTCACCCCAGTGTGGGGCTACGTCCACCAACTGCATCTTCTTCTTTATTAATCTTCAATGTCTTACATTCATTTCTCCTGTGCAGTAAGACACAGAGGCAATCTTCACACTAGACAGGTGATTTGTGCACTAAACAACAGATCCACCTTCCCAAAATCATGTCAAGGAAAAACGCCAACTCCTCTACTAATCACAGAGCCTTACATACACATTTTGTTGCACTAAGCAGCTCAAAACTACTTGCACTTAGCCTTGCAAGCTACCTCCTCTTTTATAAATTATATTCCTTCTTATTCATAATTTTACAATTGATTACAAAAAGGCCTAGTCATGGGTAAACCCATGGGTCGACATCCCATAACCCTAATACAAAAACCCTAATGAACCCCTTGTTTCGTCCACAAATCAAGTGACATCCCACGATCCCATCTTTGCTTGAGTGCTCCATATTCGACCAGAGTCCAAAAAGGTGGTCAAACCTGACCAATGTTTCGTCAAAACTTGGTCAAGGGCCAACACTCAGCTATGGGGGTCCCATCAAATTACCAAGCCTTTTCGTGTTCACAAGAAATTAGTATGATTGACCTTGGGAAAATAGCAAGGTCTTTTGAATGGAACGACAACAAGGATCAGCCAGGATTGTCAATGTAGAATGACTAAGGTTCGATGAAAAACCCCGGTGTTTGGTGACTTATCAATTTGTCGATAGTTAATGAGTGAATCAATGTTGACAATTGTTTTTATACATTGTTTCGTTGATACCTTTAGGCAAACGTTTCAATGCCGACCAAAACCATCATACAACGTTGATGTGGAAATTTTGACATCGAAGTATAGATATGACACAAGTAACATCAAAATATGACATGAGGAAAATATTGAGTCATACGGACTATTTATGCGGCAAAGACACGTGGTCGTTGATTTTGACCTCTATGTGAGAAACGATTTTTTCTGCATCAATGATTTTCTTTAGACATACATCCCGGGCTACAATGTCCTATCCTATCGATGCTGACGATGCATCGATGATTTTTTACGGTTGATGTTTGAAAGTTTCATCCCTCGGAGTTCGCCAATGACGAAAATGTATCGGTGATTCGTTATGATTGTCCATATTTGTTATTTATATCTTGGATCTCACTGATGCCAAAACTGTATCGACAATGTTAAAGAATTGTACTATAGACCAGAATTTTTTGATCGATGACCATGTAAAAAGTTTAAACCGCGTACATTTTAGGCCCTTCATGCCATGTTACTAAAAAAGATCAATCCGTCCATAACTTCAAACCAAAAAATAATAACCTATAACAAGACTCAATAACAACATATAAATCCATCCATCCCATAACACTGACTCTAGTTAAAAAATGATAAGTGGTACCCAAAAAGAAGTAAATTTTGTAAAGTATTTTAGGGTGTCTTGAGTGCTCAACAAGTGGCAATTCTCTGGGCGAAAAAAAAATCTTTTCTCCTTCCTTCAGTCTTATCTTGTGAAAAACTGATTGAGAAATCATTTGGATTTATTCTGTTGCTTTCAACAGATCCTATCCTATGAATGCGTACACAAATTCCTAGGTTCGTGGATCGAGATCCACCTGTGGGGTTCAACCTTTTTTCAACCTTCTTTCCTTTTGACCGCAATCCATGTCCTTCCTTGACAAGAGTCGGGTAAGGCATCCCCTGGCGTGAGGCCATTTTTAGTTATCATTCCCTTGCTATGGTGTTTCTCCACTGCCATAGATCATCCATAGCCCCGACAGAGCCACCTCGACATCACAGACCTTGCTTTGCTACCAGTGAGCATCCATAGCCCTAACAGAGTTATCTGCATACCCTCTCAAACTTTGCACTCCTTTTAATATAGATCATTGTCTTCTGGTGGGAATTCCAAGAGTGAGTCAGAGAGGAGTACATATGTTACTGTCAAGGTGAAACATTTTAAGGTGAAGCCCTCCCTAGCTCTGTCTAGAGGTACATGTGATCCTTGCCAACTAGCCATTTTCTCCTTTTAGCTTTACCAGACCACCGGGCAGATGTTTCATCGCTTACTAAGGTAGTATTCTCTCAAAGACAAGATGTGGATCTTTTGAAAACTTGTGTCTGCTCAGTATCTCTTATTTTCCATGAAAGTGAATGTCATGAGTAGAGCATGCTTCATCGTATCCCCTCAAGAAATCCTTGAAGTCAACCATTCCTTTATGAAACACAACTTGTTCAAAGAGAGTAACAAACAAAGAACAAAAATACAAATCCAATCAAAAAACAATCCAAACAAGGTATCAATTTTTTTTTTTTGAGATAAATATTGTTTTAAAGCTTGACCATTAACTGGGAGGGTGTCAGATTCTCCCCTCAGATTCTGCAACCGATATGTTCCTTCCACGATATTCTCGGCCACCTGAAAAGGTTTGAGCCATATATTTTGGAATTTTGAGTGTTTTCCTTTGGGCTCATTTTCTTTATCCCACTTCAAGACTAGGTCTCCTACCTCAAAAAGTTTTTCTTTGGCCTTATGTTTGTCGAACCATATTTTAACTACTTGTTGATGAGCGGTGAACTTAACTTTAGCCTTTTATCTTTCTTCATCCAACATGAGAAGGGTATCAATGATTTGTTGTAGAGCAGATGAGGGATGACCTATTGATTCTTGGACAAGATGTAAAGATGGTAGATACAATCTGTTTGGGAGAATGGATTATTTCCCATATACTAGAAAGTACAGAGAGTTTCCTATGGATTCTTTAGGCATTACTCTATCAGCCCATATGGCATTATGAATAAAATTATGCCAATTCTTTTGATTTTCAATGATTGTTTTTTTAAATTCTCACCAGGTTTTTATTAGTTGATTCTTCTATCCCATTCCCTTGTGAATACTAGTTTGCGGACTACTTGACTATGATCCACTTATCAAGGGAGAATTATGTCAAGTGTGTGGAAGAAAAGTGAGCAGCATTGTCAAAAACAAGGACATAGGGCATCCCAAATCTCATTATTATCCATGATTCTAAAAATTGGACCACTACCTTTTCATTAACGTGCATGAGGAGGATAGCTTCTGCTCATATCGTGAAATAATCTGTACCAATCAAGATATAATTATGTTTTTTTCAATAATTCGAAGTAATTTCTCCTATGATTTATATTCCCCATTGCTCGAATGGTCTAGATATGGTCATCAGTAGAAGTTGAATGGCTGCCCTCTTTTCCCTATCAGTGCTTACTTGAAAAGACTTACATTTTATGGCATATGCATGAGCATCCCTGAACAGAGTAGGTCAATAATATTCAGACTTTAATATTTTGTGAGTCGTAGTTTCTCTCACAAAATTTCGACTTGTTGGGGCGTCATGGAGTTCTCTCAGTACCTTTTTTACATGATCATGTTCAAGACATATAAGGAGTACTCCATCATAGTTCACGCAGAAAATGACAGAATTTATGAGGCGATATTGAGCAGAATTTAACCTAAGAGCTCTCCTTTAACATGAGAGCTCTCCTTTCTCTAGGGTTTAGGTTTTCTGGACAAGTTCCATGGTGTAAGAGATAAGACAGGTTTTCATACCAAGATGCTTGCCCAGGATAAACGTATAATTCTTCACTGCACCATAAAGACAACTCATTTTCCCAGCCAGAGTCTTCTGCATTGATCAAATCTTGGGCCTCAACAACCAATTTACAAAATCCTTGACCCTTGACTATTTTGGCATTTTTTATGTCTAGATAAAATTCTTGAATGAATACCATCCAATTTCCCCTTATTTCTCCCATTTCTTGTTGGGTGAACAAATATCTGACTGTGGGGTGAGGTACTATGACTTTAGTGTGATTCTTCAGGATATAGGATCAAAAAAATTTGACCACTTTATAAATTGTGTAAGCCTGTTTGTCTATACAAAGATAGTTCAGTTCAGCTCCTTGAAGGTTAATGCTCATGAATATTTGTTGAAATGAGGGCTTCATAGCACTGGTGCTTGGGATATTGCATTTTTTATGTTTTCAAGGATTCTTTCCTTTCTTCATCCCATGCAAACTCTTCATCTTTGCGAATCATTTTTTGTAAAGGTTTAAGAGTTTCAGTGAAGTCAGGAGTAAAGTTTCTCACAAAGTTGATTTTCCCAAAGAAGGATTGCATGGCCTTTTTATTATGAGGCAAGGGGAGTTGAGCTATCACTTTTATCTGCTCAAGTTCGATGCTAATTCCTCCTTGAGATATGATATGATCTAATAATTTTCCTTCCTCTACACCAAAGACAGTCTTCTTAGGGTTCAAAGATATTCCATATTTCCTACATATTTCAAAGATTTGAGTCAATTGTTGAATGCGATCTTCCTTGTTTTTTGAGTATACTATTACGTCATCTAAATAGACCATGACACACTTGTGAATCAATCCACAAAAAGCTATGCCCATGGCCCTCTGGAAGGTTTCTCCTGCATTAATCAACCCAAAGGGAATTCGTTTATAAGAAAAGGTTCCCCACTTGGTCCGGAAGGTAGTTTTTAATCGATCATCTTCTAAAACCAAGACCTGGTTATATCTCGAGAAACTGTCTAGGAGGGAAAACGTTTTTGAGTCGGATATTGTTTGTAGAAGTTGCTCCTTGGGACTATATAGTTATCATTTTATGATTCTCTGTTAAGGTTTCCGAAATCCACACACAGACGGATCTCCCCAGACTTGTTTCTAACTTGCACCTGATTAGATACCTAGGCAAAGTGTCTTACCTAAAAGATAATCTTGGCATCTAATAATTTATTCAGCTCTTGATACATCATAGGTTCCAGACTTTAATGGGATTGTGTGTTGGAATGGTTTTACTCCATACTTTAATGGGATTGTGTGTTGGATAATGCAAGTATCATAAGTTTTCAATTCTCAATATGACTAAGAAAAGACATCTTGATACTTTTTAAACAATTTGAGATAAGCCTTCATGTCTTCTTTGGACATTTTCTTACCCAAATTTACATCCTTGGGGTTCTCAGGGGTTCCTAGGTTTATAGTTTTGTATATAGGACATGAGCTCCTTGTTTTTTCATTCATTAGCCTTCTAAATCTTTCCCTTAGGTCAAAAAGGTTCTCCATATTGGCCACTCCTTTTGGTATCATGTGAAACTTTGGTTTTTCATCAGAGTGATTTGTTCCCTTCTTTTGTTCATGGATATTTGATTCTATGAGTAGTTCTTGGAATATTTCATCATCAATGGCCAAATCCTTAAAACAATTTGAGATAAGCCTTCATGTCTTCTTTGGACATTTTCTTACCCAAATTTACATCCTTGGGGTTCTCAGGGGTTCCTAGGTTTATAGTTTTGTATATAGGACATGAGCTCCCTGTTTTTTCATTCATTAGCCTTCTAAATCTTTCCCTTAGGTCAAAAAGGTTCTCCATATTGGCCACTCCTTTTGGTATCATGTGAAACTTTGGTTTTTCATCAAAGTGATTTGTTCCCTTCTTTTGTTCATGGATATTTGATTCTATGAGTAGTTCTTGGAATATTTCATCATCAATGGCCAAATCCTTAAAATTATCCTGATTAGTAAGGAAATCTACAATCTATTCATCCCCTTCAAATACTTTCCAGTTAGTACTTATGGTTTGTAGATTAGTTCTACAACAAACCTTGAGGCTTCGTATTCTTCTAAAGGGGATAATCTTGAGGTCGTAGTGGCTAGAGCACCAGTAAGGGTATTTTTCATCTTGGGAACAACAGTAACGTTGAAGGCCTAAAAATTGTCTATTAGTTTGTGAACCTGTTGTTGGTAATTTCTCAAGTGAGGTGAATTGAAATGGATGGTATTCTTTACTTGATTAATAATAATTTCAAAGTCTCCAAAAAATTTCAATTCCTTGATGTTTAAATCAATGGCTTTATTTAGTCCCTGGACTAGAGCTTCATATTTGGCAGTGTTAGTAGTGCATTCGAATTCTAATCTACAGGATAAGAATTTTCGTTTCCTCTTTGGGTCAATGAGGATGTATCCTTCTCCCGGCCCCTCTTACGATTTATAACCATCAAAGTACATCGTCCAAATTTGTGGGGGGGAATTTCTATCTTCTTCATGTCTAACTATTTTTTCACTTTCAACCTCCTTGTCTGCTTTTTCTGTCGAAGAGTCCTAACAGGGGATGCTTTCTCCTACGACCGCTAGTAAGTCTATTTGGAATATCATTTCATATTTTTGTGTGGGAGGTATGTCAAACACATGAGGGGTGAAAATACCAAAATCAAAATGACGAGAGTAGTTTCCTAACACAGGGAACTCTGTCGATGAGGGTTCATTTGGGGTCTCTAAATAAGTGACGATGTGTTTGAGATATCTTTCTCTATCAATCATGATCATGTTTTTATGTCCTTTTAATGGAAACCAAAGGTGAGCCCAGTCAGTAATGAAATATATGTTTATTTTCTTGGATCAGTCTCAGTTAAGTATCATTCCATAAGCCTCTGGGATGTCTACTACGATTTGTCAATTACTTGCACAAATTTTGGATGTGTAGAAAATATGATCATGACATCTTTAAGTTCCCAAATTACCTTTACCTAACTCCTATATAATTGTATAATGTGTTTATCACTTTTGAGTGGGTTTTCATTCAATTTCTTGCCAATTGACAATGGCATGACATTTGAAGATGCCCCTGAATCAACTAGGCAATTATGTAGATTTTTGTTAAAAAACTCAAATGTCAAAAGGAAAGGAGGAACAAAAGGCCTTTATCTTTTGTCTAAAGAAAAATCATTCACACTTGGATTCTTTGTTAAATATTTAGGATATGGGACCTCACTTTGATCAGTGCCTTTTATAGGGGTATCTATTAATTTTAAGGCATGTAACCAAAAATCCTTTTGTTGAGTAATCCTACACATGTCCATGATAGACACATTAGCTTTCATATTCTTCAAGTCTTATACCACGTTGTAGTCTAAATCAGTCGTTTCCCATGTATGTGTGTTTGTGGGATTTTTTGGAAAAGAAGATAGGTGTTTTGGGTGATCGAACGCTTGATTTCCATGAGATAACTGAGTAGTGGTAGGATTAATTTGGACAGGTTGACTTTTACTTCATGTATGTATAGCCAAAAATTCGGTCCGGGGTCCATGCACCTCAGTGACATCATTGAAAGGTATCGGGTGATTGTCATCCCATATCAACATGGCAGTCTCTTCATGTGTCTCTTGAATTTCTTGATCAATGGAATTTATTGTGGAGCTGTTGGGTTGTTCGGTTAGAGAACATTCATCTAGGAATTTATTAGCCATTAGAATCATAGCATGCAACCATTGATGACAATCCCTTTCTAAATATTTTTCTTGGTGATATGTACAGAGAGAGTATGATGCTATGTTCCCTAAGTCAACGTTTAGGTTCGCTGGGGGAGGTTCTATGGCTTTAAAGGGTGGATTTATTTTTAAAAAGGGATTATAATATGTTTGATTTTGGTTTCCTTCCCCATCACTCCTTTTCATATCCATGATCTCTTTGGAGATTTTTTTGATCATCTGCTACAGGTTTTCTACATCCCCTCCTTCTTTCTCAGGACCTTGTTCTGTTTGTTTTCCCGGGGGTCTTGTTAAAAAAAGTCCTCTCTTAGGTATATGTTGGGTTTCCTTTTTTATTTGTGAGATATTACCATGTTTGCACCCTTTCATTTGGAATTCAATTGTTTTATCTTCTTCGAAATTTTTGGCTAGAGTATTTGTTGACGCTTGAATTCGTCAGGACCGAAATGCCAACCTCACGAGGACATTAGTCCCCCTTCGGTTTTAGAGAGGTGGTACTCCTCTTGGACTAAAAGATATATATGTGGTATCTTTGATTAGGAGAGTGCTAGGAATAAAACCCTAAATCGTAATTTATTTATATTATGAAATTAAATGGTTCTTCAATAACCTAAGTACAATATTTATGTGCAACAAAATAAAATATTAAAGGAGGGCTTCAACATCAAAATTAAATTTTGATCAACATGACACACAATCTTCTTAACAACATATAAATACATAGATATCTTCTTCGTAAGAGAGAATGATTTTATCATCTCAAATAATTTTAACAAAATACTATAATCAATATCAAAAGAGAATTTGATAGGTCAACCTCAAATACTTTATATTCCGAAAATAGGGTTACAAAGCACACTCAAGATCAACTCCAAAGAAATTCTTTGTGGAGTTTTATTTATGAAATATATTCTTTATTAGAAAATACTCGACAACCATATAGGTGGCTGCAAATACTCCATTATCAAGTAATAAAATATCATAGAAGAACGTAAGAATAACACTTAACAACTCATCCTTGTGCCCAACTCTGAGATTCGAGCATCAAACTCTGAGAAGTGGTGTGAAAGAATATACACAAAAAAATGGAGAATATGGAGATTTATTTCTTTTGATCATGTTAACGCTCTGTAAATTCCCAGAGGTTGTCAGAGTAGAAGAAATTTACGAGAGATAACTTTATCCAACCAGTTCGAAACTGGAATCTATCCCTACCAGCTTCAGAGAGGGATCTCTCTATATGATTTAGCAATGTTTTAACTTTGAGATATTAGGCTAGTTAAATAAAATAAAATTGAAAAGGTTTGTTGTTGTTTTTGTTAAGTTGGCTGAAAAGAGTTTACTCTTCCATTGGGCTATGGGGTCTGTATTATAAAGACAGAGGTCTAAACAGAAACTAAAATATTCTTTTCACAGGGAAAGATAATGCATTCATTGGATTCTTTAGCAGTAAAGTGATGAAAAGAAGAAAAGATGAGAATATCAATTAAAGTAAAGAAGCATTTAAGAATTTCTTCACTGTAATATTAGAAAGATAAACATTAAGATCTTTCAAAGCTGGAAATAGGGTATACAAAGATAAATCCTGCAACATGTGCTACTTTAAAAGATTAGATTAGAAAATAATATGACAACTGAGAGAGAAAACATTTAACATAGAAAAGAATAACATCACCAATGAAAAACACGTGAGAATCCTGTGAAACGTCCCTTTGTATTACTGGAAGATCTCTTGACAAAAATTACAGTCTTTCTAGCTTATAGGGCATAAAGATCAACCCTCAGTACTTCAAAGTTTGAAGTATTTATAACCAAAATTACATACGATCCTGTCATTAAAGATCAAGACGTGAAAAATCTAAATTTATCTAACTAACTTAATGAGATACAAAAATTTAGGAAACTATTTGATGATGTGTTGAAACTTCATGCTGATTTCTGGGGTGAACCGTTGGTGAGGCCTCTGCATGACCTTGTCTGACTGGGTAGCTGACTAGGCTTGGACACCTCATCGCCTACTCGATCAGATTGCATAACTCTTCCTATCGAAGGTTACTGGGAACACTGACTTTGAGAAATCTTTGGTATACTTCATCCATCTCCATATATTTGGCAAAAGTTGGCTTGATGATGAAAATGTACTACATCTCATGCTGTATGTTGATGTCTGACTGGAAAGCTTCTAAAAATGCCTTGCCTATGATATTTCCCTGTATTCCCGAGAACTTCGAACTATCTTTAGCCACAGTGGCTAGCTTCTTTTTATAATCAGATAGTGTCATTAACTTGTCATTTATGACCCTTAAACCAAGGAGGCCTTTCGTCTGCAGAGCTTCAATTTTGTTGAAAAACCTTTGCACTCCTATGTCCATAGCCTGAACCTTTTCCTCCAGTTGTATCATCAATCCTCTCTTGGTTAGGACCCTCTTGACCTCGAGGATGGTTTCTATCCTATCTTCAATTCTCAACTCCTCTAACTCTTCTCTGGTTTTTGAATTTAGGAATTTGATGATCTTAGTGGCTTCTGCAGGCATCTCTCCCAATTCTCCTCTTATCTTTTCAATCGCCTTCTTGCTTCTTTGCACTAGTTTGTTCTGCTCGAACATGATTTGTACCATAGGCCATATTTCATTTATGGATTTGGTGATATCCATCCAGACATTTTCCTTGACCTCAGCAAGTGTTTTGCCTGCCACTGTTTGCTTTTGAAGCTGTTGCAATTCCCATTTGAGCTTGTCTGATGTTTGTTTTTCCTTGGAGTAGTTGGTTTGGTAAGAAGACTTGAGTTCCTGAAGGTTCTCAACCTCCTTTTTAAGTCTTCTAATCTCTGTCTCTTGAAAATTCATCTCTTCCATGGATTTTTCCAGTTCTATTGTCTTCTCCAGAGCTGTCAATTGAGTTGCTGAGGGAATTTCTACTGTAGATGTTGTGATTAATCCTATGAGTGGAACTGAGCTCAATGGAATGACCTCCATGGGCTTCGATTGTTCCTTCTCTTTCAATATTTTTTCCAATTCTGCTTCCATCTCCTTCAACTATGCATTTTGCTCCATGATTAGCTTGAGAATCTCATCCTTTTCCCCTTCTGTCTCAGCTATCTCTTTTGCCTGTGAATCTTCTGTTGGTGGTAGTTTCAGCTATTTCCTCAAAGATTCTATAACTTCATTTTTCTTTTTAAGCATCTCCTTGACTGCTTTCACATTCGAGGGATCATACCCAATCTTGAGGACCAGTTCTTCCAATGTCTTAATTCTGTTATCCTTTGCAAAGGATGATATCTTTTCTAATTTCAGATGTGTTTGGACATTGCTCAGAGATACCTATAACTTAGAGGCAGTAGTAGAAGCATTTTCCAACATGGAAAAAACCATTTCTCCAGTTTTCCTGTGCAGATCCATTTGATCAATAGGATGCACATATTTAGTCTAAAATTCGAATGTTTCCCTTTTGTAATCGGTGATTACTTTCGGGTCTGGCACTTGTGCTTGAAAAAACACCATGTGCATTCTACCCTTCTCAGTGTCTAATGAAGACAACATTATGTGTTGTGTAGGTTATGTTTTCTTCCAGAACTGAGCATCAGTACTGTTGGTCAGTGTCTGATTTTTCTTTTTGATCATATCATACTTCTCAAAAATAGTCAATTTTGGTCCTGTTTTGCTCGGTTGGTTGATAGGTGGAGTATCTGTGGGTTTATTGGAAAAAACTATAGACATGATCTATTTGTTGCTTGTGCCAAGAAGTGACCGATCATCCTTCATATTTTCATTGGGTTGGCTTCCCTTTTCACCAGTCGTGTCAGGTGCATCACTGGCTTTTGGCCTTTTGGTGTGCAATTGGAAATCTTCAACCGAGACTTCGGTGATGGAAGGTGAGATATCCTTCATGGGTCTTTTCTCCTTGGGAACTTGTGGTGTAGTCATCTATGAAACAGTGACCAAAGGGTCTTGATGTTCTATTTCAACCAGAGTGTTCGACTCCCATTCTGTTTGATTCACGAATTTTTCTATCTCAGGCATGGGTGTGTGAACATATGTAATGTTTTTATTTTTAATTCTCATCTCTGAAATTATCCCACATGGGTCATAGTGCCATATGAAACTGACCTACAACTTCATTTCTTTTAGCAATATGTCTGCTTCCTCTCCGAAGCCTCGGCTATTACAGATGAAAGATCCTATTTGCCCTTTGATTCTAAGTTGCTTCTTTTTTTTCAGAGACACGAAATGAATCTCATCTGAGTTAATCATTTGTCTTATGTACTCCAGAGAAAATATCCTCATGGGTAGGTACTTGGGCAGTCTGTATGGAGCCAACTCGCATCCATAAACTATGATCTCAATGTGGTTTTGGTAAAGATACCAATCGCCAGTTTTAGCAAGATCTGAGAGGTGTAAGATCCTCTGAATCTCCTCATTTATTCTTGGCTGGGGTCTACCACTGAGCATGCTCACCATTGGATGGTAAAACGGCTCGATAAACTGTTCGAAACTGAATTCTATATAATTTTGCCCGAGTAGTGAAGTCCAAGCTGTTATCGCCTGCAACCTTTCGTCTTTGTCCATTTTCTGCATTGAGAAGGAGAATTTGTCCGCTTGAAAGAAAGTGAACATGTAAGCCAGTATTGAGGAATACTGGAACATGCCCTCTATGGCGAAATTTGTGAATTTTTCATGAATATTGTCCGCTAGGAAAATACTGTAGTCGAACTGAGTGGTAGGTCTCTCATCGACGAAGAAAATGGACAAAAAACCGAATATTGGTTCATCCACCCATTGATCCAAAAAATACCACAACAGAGCACAGTGCGGCGATATGACTTCGTTTCCCTTCATTGAGAACATGGAGGAAGGATATGGAGGATTTGTCTTGGGGAGCTGAGCAGACTGTGGGAGAAAAAACTCGAAAATCTGAGCTCTTTGGGGCAATGATAGTTTCCGGTATAGTTCTATGATGACTTCAGGATTGAAAGGGGAGGAGGATTCATCTCTAGGTATCTGCATCATTTGATCGATGGCTTCAGGTGTAATAAAAAACAAATTTTCTCTTGATGAAGATACTATGGCTATCTGGTCGGGAATGTAGTGGGCTTGGCATTTGAGGGCGAATTCAGGGAAATGGTGAACCTGGGGGGAACGATACAGGGGAAGGTTTGATTCCCAGAGTCTAATTTCATCACTCTGGTCCAAGAAAATGTCCTTCAGCCATGAATGTAAATATGTGAAGTCAAATTTGCATCTGGTGTCTGCGATGAAATGATCTTTATCGGTCAAATGAATCCTGTCGAGATTGATAGGAGGCGAGAGGAAAGGATTTTCCTCGGCTTCCGCTTTCTTTGATTTTGGCACCATCACTGTCAAAAATACCTGCAAGTAAAACAAAAGTTAGCGGGGATGATTGTGGCTTTGGACAACTGACTGAAACGGAGAGGAAACGGGGAAAAATACTCTCTGGTGTGAGGATGGAGTAAATAATGGGAGAATGAACGAAAAGACTGATTTTGAGCAACGGATACCCGTTGGGCATGGGGGACAGATCAACAAGATAATGGATAAGTTAACCAGTAATAAATGGCCAATGGGTCATTTAGAGCGTGAGATGGCAGGTGACAATGAATGACAAATATGACTGAGTGACGTGGAGGGAGTTGATTGGGGGTGAAGGGACATGTAACAGGGTGAAAGGAATGATAGAGTAATGAGATGTGATCTTTAGGGGAGAACGTGAAAAATGACATCATGGGGTGAGAAGGTATGTCAGACCTTGGGAGGCGGTGGGAGTCTGACCCAATGAATTCCTGTCACATAGAGGAAAGGGGCCCGTCAGAAAACAATCCATTCCAGACCCCCCCCTCCATTAAAAATAGATCAGTTGGGGGGGTCCAAAAATTACCATCAGCTATCCATCGGCGCGCTTTCCTCTGGATCGTAGATCTGTGCGTGGTGTTTAAGCAACATTACGGATCGCCCCCCACCGTTAAAAGCAGAATGACCTGGGGGGTTCGAAATTCAATCTTAGCCGTTGATGGAAGCATTGGTGCCTCAACCATTCAGATGTGTGCCTTCATTACCTCTGATTCTGGACCCCCCCCCCTCCGTTAAAGGTAGAACGGTCGAGGGGGGGTCCGAAAAAGCTTGTCAATCATATATCTAAGCGTCGGCCTCTCAGTCGTTCATATGTGCACTATTTTTAATCTGTGAGCACGAAATCATATATGTTCTGAAAACTTAGGATAAGTGTATTATGTGGGTTTTCCCAAGCTTTCCCTTTTTTTTATCACCATGGGGGTTAGAAATCAAACCTTTAAACCTCAAAGATATGGTTCAACATCGATCATCATGCTTGTTTTATTAAAATAAAGAAAACTACCCTATGCTCTAACCTAATTACCTATGAAATTTAGCCTAGACTAAACTGTTGGACTAAGAAATTACTCTATCCTGGGGTTATTTGACCAAGATTAGGCAGTTTGGTCAAATTTATTCACTAGCTAACCTAATTTGCTTGGCTAAGATTAAATAGTTTAGCCAAGTTTATTCACTACTCCTATCAACATCAATTTAAAGGACTTGGCCATGCTTAAACTGTATGGACCAAATCATTGTCATTGCATGGGGCTCTATTGAATTTCTTTTATGCCCTCTTTTATTCTTTTTCTTTCTTTTCTTTTTCTTTTTCTTTTTCTCAAATTATTTGCAGAATGGAAAATAATTTGACAAACGAGACACTAAAAGGATAAAATTTTCAGTCACCAGTTGATCCTATAAATTATAGGGTCATAACAATGACTCCACCTGGGGATGGTACTCTCCTTGTGAAGTGCCAAGAATCATGTTTTCTGATGTTCTGAAAAACTTTCTCCATAGTTGCCTTTGTTGTATGATTTGTTTTATTTTTGAAAATTTGATGACAATATTCAGTGACTTAGGGCCTTCTTCGTGGGCTTCAACCATCTAATTCAATTTATTCACTCAAAACTTGTAAGCAAAATGAAATTATTTGTACAATGGAAAGGGGTGACTGAAAGGTCCCTACTGAGGAGGTGAATAGTGCTTCAACATTCTACCATTCATAGGTCCTCCTGGAAGATTGGTCTCATCGTTGTTATTGAGAAAGAAAGAAGTATTTCCTTTGAATGAGTGAATTATGTAAGGTCCCTTCCATAGGCTGTCAAATTTTGATCCGTCGGATCTTTTAATGACTTATGGTTGAGTTTTAATTTTGCATGCATTAATTAACCATTTGAGAAAACTTAGTGAAGAATGAGGAAACAAGAGGAATTATGACAGCCATATACACATATGAAGATATGAAATGAAAGAATAAACAACAAACCATAACACGCAGATTGATAACGGAGTTCGTCACAACTTTGCCTACGTCTCCGGGCCTTTTTCTCTATGGGGGAGGCTTCTTTATTTCTTCTCAAAAGCTCAAAAGTACATCACTAAAATGCCAAATGGCTACAAGACTGATCTGGTCATGTTCTTCCATATCTCTAGAACCATGCAAAGAAAATGGCACGCAAAACGGATGTCCGGAGCTCCCAGAAATGGTCCAACATCGTCTCCTCCTCAAAAGCTTCTCTGCATCAAACTGGCTTTGGCTTGGCTTCTCTTCAGCATAACTCTGCTCTGAATGCCCCTCTATTGCCTCAAACATGCCTTGGTTATATAGCTGGGAAATTTGGTTGCTCATCCCCAAATTCCTCCCAAAAATTAGGCTCCAAAACTACCCAATAACTCCCAAAAACCATTAAAAATAGGCTTAATTACCATTAAAACCCAAAAATTGGTTATAAAACCCACTTTATAGTTAGATTTGGGCATAAGCCCCCTCTTTCCTAGTGTGCACCCCCTTGACAGGTTCATATGGGCTCATATGGCCAAGCGCTAGCCCAAAGGGCTAAGCGCTGGCCCCTCTCCATACAATACTTTGCAATATATTTTATAATGTGGGTTTTACATCATAAGAAATAAATTGGTGTATTGGAAAAGACCATTTCTTAAGGTGTTGGGCTTGGTGGTGGTCATGGGTTCAAATCCCATGGACCCCAAAACAATTTTTTTAACATGCCACTTCAACTGACGACTGGGTGCCACGTGGTTGCCCATGACTGGGCCACGTGGCATCTCCCCATTTGTCGGATTAATGCCACTTGTCAGTTATTGACTGGTCCAGTTGCCTGCCACATGTCTGCCTTGTCAGTGAACCTGCCCAATCACCATCATCCAAAGAGTGCCACATCATCTCCTGCACAGTCAGCATGCTGATGTGATCATCGTTGACTTTTTGACCAGTTGACCTTTGACTTTTTACCTGTTTGGGCTTCCGATCAGAACGCGATAACTTTCTCATACGGAGCCTGTTCGACAAAGTAAATATACTGTCGGAATCAGGAAGATGAGACAGACGCAATGGAATTGGTTTCGTCGGATTCTGAGCACTTTCATTTTTGAACATTTTTCAAGCCCTGTCAGGCTTCTGGATCCGATTTCGGATCACACCTCCCCACAATAAGACCTTTTGGTCCCCGAAAGGTTACTGACCAGTCAACAAGCTCGAGATAGGCCACCCGGCTTTCTCTCTCTCTCTGAACTCTGTCCTGTGCACCTGTCTCATCAAGATCAGCTGTAACACGATCATGACAACTGACAATATATTGTTAGCCATTTGAACCCTGTTACACCTTACTGAAGCTACTATCATCCATGTAGAAAACATTGCTAATTACAGCATCAAAAAGACGACTGCAAATGAACTGATATACTTGAAATATCTACACGACATGAGCTTATCTTGAAGCAATTTATGATTGATTTTCCATTCAACAACCATGTCTTGTTCTTAATTAAGATCAATTACTTCATTTGAAACAACTATTGGTTTGTTGCATGCTTTCACTGCATTCATTAATTGTTCCCTTGTTTGAAGTGTTTTATTTTATTTAACACGATGAGCATGAACCACATAATCATGACCTGCTTTAGTGAATTGATATTGATTCTCTGTCCTGTAGAAGATTGCCTTACGATCAAATAAGTATGGACTACCTAAAATCATTCCACATTCTCTTAACGACACTACATCACAAGTTACTTCGTCCACATACTTAGATGAAATTGCAAATTTGATTGTGCACTGTTTTGTTATGTGCATTTGATGATGATTTCTTATCCATTTAAGTGTGTAAGGCTTATGATGAGTTTGTGTTTTTAATCCCAATTTCTTAACCAATTCTTCTGATATTAGATTAGATTGAGATCCACTATCGATTAATGTTTCTATCTTAGTGTGTCGCATGATTACCCTTATATGAAACAAGTTATTTCTACAATCAATATCTTCACCATTTTTACCTTTCATACCAACCAATGAAATCTTTGACTCATCACCTGAATCCGATCCCAAGTCTGTGGGCTTTGATGTCGTTTCCACTGTTTGCGTTCCCTTCTTTTCTTTGAACCACTTCGGCCTCTTCTCGGGATGCAACTACCAACATCTATCCTCATCATGTCCCTCTTTCTTGCAATGCTTGCGAGAGGGTTTTCCTTCCTTCTTTGTCACTGCATTTGCATTTTTTCCATTGCCATGCCTTTTCCTCTTGTCCTCTTTCCTCGAAGACGACGATCCCCCTGACACACCTGCTTTCCCTGCTTCAATATACGTAGCTTGAACAGAAACCTCATCAAGGTTAGTGGGTCCAAACATGAAAACAATGTTTCTAATATGCGCAGGCAAACCTCCTATATACTTCATAGGGGTTTCTTGTGTTTGCAAAGGAATGTCTAACATTAATGCCATTTTTCTAAATCCATCGGTGTATTCTTGCACTGTTTGTCCTTTTCTTAGTTTTAAAGATTGCCATTCAATTATTGCTTT
>ML780205.1:338547-374081 GCA_009831015.1 Picea engelmannii
TCCTCCCAAAAATTAGGCTCCAAAACTACCCAATAACTCCCAAAAACCATTAAAAATAGGCTTAATTACCATTAAAACCCAAAAATTGGTTATAAAACCCACTTTATAGTTAGATTTGGGCATAATCCCCCTCTTTCCCAGTGTGCACCCCCTTGACAGGTTCATATGGGTTCATATGGCCAAGCGCTAGCCCAAAGGGCTAAGCGCTGGCCCCTCTCCATACAATACTTTGCAATATATTTTATAATGTGGGTTTTACATCATAAGAAATAATTTGGTGTATTGGCAAAGACCATTTCTTAAGGTGTTGGGCTTGGTGGTGATCATGGGTTCAAATCCCATGGACCCCAAAACAATTTTTTTAACATGCCACTTCAACTGACGACTGGGTGCCACATGGCTGTCCATGACTGGGCCACGTGGCATCTCCCCATTTGCCGGATTAATGCCACTTGTCAGTTATTGACTGGTCCAGTTGCCTACCACATGTCTGCCTTGTCAGTGAACCTACCCAATCACCATCAGCCAGAGAGTACCACATCATCTCCTGCACATTCAGCATGCTGATGTCATCATCGTTGACTTTTTGACCAGTTGACCTTTGACTTTTTACCTCTTTGGGATTCCGATCAAAACGCGATAACTTTCGCATACGGAGCTCATTTGACAAAGTAAATGTACCACCAGAATCGGGAAGATGAGACGGACACAATGGAATTGGTTTCGTCGGATTCTAAGCACTTTCATTTTTGAGCATTTTTCAAGCCCTGTCAGGCTTCTAGATTTGATTTAGGATCAAATTTTCCATGCTTCCCCTTATATTCATTTTGGGCATCCCATCTCAGAACCAGGTCACCAAGCTCAAAGTCATCTTATTTAGTTCTTTTGTTGAAGATTTTTTTAATACTCCTGGACAACCTGAGTTTTATTGTATACTTGTTCTCTAGACTGTTGCAAATGGATCATCTGGTTTATCCTTCTTTGGGAGTCGTTTGGCTCAGCTTGCATCTATTGCAGCATTTTCATGACAGGAACCCCTAAGGAGGTAGGAAAAACTGCTTCAGTTCCATAGACCAACTGATATGGGGACATACCAATGGACCTCCTTGTGGCCAGTCTGTCAGCCCATAGAGCGAAAACTAGCTTGTTATGCCATGACTTTTTGTTTTCTTGCAACGTCTTCTTAATAATGTTCACCAGGGTCTTATTGGATGACTCTGCCAGCCCGTTTCCCTGAGGGTAATAGGATGTAGAATGCCCCAAACCAATATGGTACTGGTTGCAAAAATCTATGAGCTTCTTAGATCTAAAAGAAGCTGCATTGTCAATTATAATCTTTCTAGGAAAACCAAAACGAGACAAGATATTATCTTCTAGAAATTTAATAATGACGGAATCAATAGCTTGCCTACTTGGTACAGCTTCGATCCATTTTGTGAAAAAGTCCATAGCAGTGAGAATCCACCTATGCTAGCCCAAAGACGGAGGATGTATTTCTCCGATAAAGTCTAATCCCCATTGCTAAAAAGGAGCTTCAATAGAGATTGGCTTCAGGGGCAAAGGAAGGAGTTTCCTTTTGCCCTCGAACACCTGACATTTATGACATAAAGTCACTTTTTTATGCACATCAGTGAATAGTGTAGGCCAATAGAACCCAACTCTGAGAATTTTATTAGCTGTGGTATTCCAGCTCAGATGACCACCACAGTCTCCTGCATGAAAATCCTGCAATACTTTGTCAGCTTCATCCTTTAACAGACAATTTAACAAAATACCTCTAGGATCCTTCCAATATAGATTTCCTTCTAGAATGTAAAATTTTAATGCTTTCAATTTCAAAAACCTAGCTTTAGTTTTGGTCAGACTAGGGGGAGCTTGTAAGTTATGAAAAAAAATATCAGGTCTGCGTACCATGGAGAGTTCAGAAATACCTCTTTCATGCTTGGAGTCACTTGCTCTCCCTGTTCATCTACTGCAGCTAAGAAATTAATATCAAGAGAATGGAAATTGGATTCAACCATTAACTTTGCTAGACCTTGACCTTTAATCAGTTTAGTAGGCTTAATCTCTATGTCATACTCCAGAATGATAGCAATCCATTTTCCTCTTCTTCCATCTGGATTGTCCTAGGTTAAAATGTCCTTTACTACTACGTTTAGAACATATGCAATGGTATGGGAATGGAGAATATATACTCTAAAATCATTTATGGCTTTTACCAGGGAAAAAGCTTGTTTCTCCATTATTTTATAATTCAAAGCAGCATCTCTTAAAGATTTACTGAAAAAGGCTATGGGCTGTGCATACCCTTTGTTGTTTTTTTGTAGTAATACTGCTGCAATGGTATGTTCAGAAGTGAAAGAAAAAAGGTAAAAATCCTTGGTGAAGTTAAGACTGATGAAGACTGGAGCCTGTGTGAGTGCATGTTTAACTTGTTCAAAACATTGCTTGGATTCAAAGTCCCATTTTATTTTTGTGTCCTTTTTTAACATGTTGGTGATGTTCTTGAGAAGCTCAGCCAGGTTAGGTATGAATCTTCTCAGAAAGTTTATTTTTCCAATGAAAGACTGTAACTCTTTGATATTCCTTGAGTGTTCCAATTTCTGAATGGCTTCTATTCTGTCGGGATCTATCTTGATTCTGTCCTTAGAGATTATGTGCCCCAATAGTTTACCTTCCTCTAATCTGAAAAAAAAAATTCTTAGGATTCAGAGAAATCCCAAATTTTCTTCATTTCTCAAACACTCATTTGAGATGTCGTAAGTGCTCATCATCAGATTGGGAATAAATAGTTACATCATCCAGATAAATGACAATAAATTTTCCAAGTTCTTCCACAAAAGCGATTCCCTTTGCTCTTTGGAAAGTGGCCCCAACGTTCATCAACCCAAAAGGAATTTTCACATACATGAAGGTACCCCAAGGTGTCGTGAAGGTTGTTTTCTCTTGGTCATCTGGGTGAATGAGAACCTGGTTTTAACCTGAGAAACCATCCAATAAAGAGATTCGGCTGGATCCAACTACCTTTTGTAATATGTGGTCCATTTTTGGCAATGGGTAGTTGTCTTTTAGGGAAACCTTGTTCATGTTTCGGAAATCAATGCAAAGCCTGATTTCCCCAGGTTTCTTTTGAGTTGGGACCAGATTTGAAACCCATTTGGAAAATTATAAGGGAACTATGATTTTGGCATCATACATCTTTTTTATTTCTTTTTCTATCAGGGGAAGTAACTTGGGTTTGATTCTCCTAAGTTTCTGTCTGAAAGGTTTTTGATCTTCTTTTATTGGGATCCTATGTTGTATGATGCTCATGTCATAAGATTTTAAATCTTCATATCCCCAAGAAAACACGTCCGCATATTCCTTGAAAAGTTCAATGCACTTGAGTTTCTACTCAGGAGGTAAGGATAGAAAGTTTTACTATCCTGGGTTTCTCTTCTGTCTCTATGTTAACATCTTCAACCTCTTTCCCACTGGCTTCAATTTTAGGTTTTTTAGCTACATCGTTAAAATCAAATAAGTCCTCTAATGGAACTAAACCCCTAGGCAAAACATTACTCTTTAAATTCAAAACATCAGAATCTATCTCATCTTCACCTAACTCTCCCAAATCTATTTTATTTACACTATCATTTCCAAAATTGGATTTATTCACATTTTCATCATCATTTTCTAAGTCTATGTTTGTACACTCGAAATCATTTTTACATTGTAGAAAATCTTCAATTTGGTCATCGTTCCCAAATACCTTCCAGTATCTGATGTTGTTCGGGACAGTCGGTCTGCACTTCACCTCCACCATGTATGGGAGAGTGGTATGAAAGTGTATCTTGCATGTAGCTGCTGACGTAGCTAACCCATCTGCTAAAATATTCTATCCCCTGGGAATCACCTGCAAATCAACTTCAGTGAAACATTTAAGGGCATCCAAAACAACATTTCTATAATCTCTAAGCCTAGGATGTTTTGCTTCATACTCACCTTTAATTTGTTTGATAATTAATTCAGAATTGCCTCTTACCATGATTTGTTTGGCACCAACCTTCTTTAATAGTTTCAGACCGAGCATCAAAGCTTCGTACTCTGCTATGTTGTTAGTGCAATGAAAATTTAGTTTGTAAGAATGGTTTTCCAAATACTTGGATTTGTCATTGTGCAACCAAACTCCTTCTCCAACTCCTTTTTTACTTACAACTCCATCGAAGTCCATGCTCCAGAAATCTATTGGCAATTCTTCGCTTATTACGAGTTTCTTCCCCTTTGCCTCAGTGATTTCTTGGCCTTCGTTCAGATCAAATGTATCTTCTTCCAGCTGAGTGATTTGTTCTCCCGTATCACCGTTGTTATATAGGATGAAGGAATCTAGATCAGAGTGAGCAGAATACAGAGGATAGTTATGTGGATTTTCTTGGCTACTGACCATATATTTCATCAACGTCTCTCTGTACAATCTTCTCTGTTGCCCGAAAATTGGGATGGTGGCATACGACATATCCAACTACAAGGTGCCTTTCAACTTAGCTCCCCAAGACCTGGATAGCGACATACCATATTTTGGGGGAATGTCCGCGACCACAACATCCATAACCATGATTTTTGCTGGAATCTGAACCAGAGTGATACATAAGTCCTTGATCAATCTGATACATCTGACTTTGCTGGAGTCAAAAGAGTGTAATTCCTTGTAAGGTCTGGTGACCTCAAGTCCTAGTTTTTCCATCACTGCTTATGCATCAGGTTATGAGAAACACCTGAATCTAACATAGCATTGTGCAGAATCAGGTCGTGTATATTAAGGCTTATGTAAAACGGAGTGACAGCACCAGTGTCAGTCTGACCATCAACTTTAGGGCCAAATAGGAGTTCAGGTTGATCATCGGTAAGATTTACCGTGTCTGAATGATTTTCCGATCCAACGGTTAAGGCCTTTGTGCCTATATCAATTTCAATGCTCAATGCTTTGATCACCTAGGATCGGTAAACGTCCTTACTCATCAACTCGGAAAGGGGAATGGGAATTTTCACTTTGGATAATTCCCCTTTGAGGCTGAAAGGGGTAGATGCTCTGCTTTGGCTCAGCAATTCTAATTTTTCTATCATAGTCTTCTGGGCAGAAGTACTTGGTCGGTTGGTTGATGAAGCCTCAGTCTGCATTGATCTTTGTAAAATGGTAGGGTTTCTTTTTGCTGGAGCTTCAGCATTACCTTTCTTAGGGATCTTCTTGGTAGAAGGTTCAGTGGCTTACTTCACAGATTGTACTGCCTATGTACCTCCATAATGGCATTTTCAAATGCTTGTTGTTCGGTCTCTTCAGCTTCCTCACTCACCTTTGTTTGAGAAAGAAGGAAAAGTTCTTGCTCTTCTTGAGTAAGGAAAATGGCTTCGTTATTGTGAATGCCCATGAGGTTTATGTGTGTGTCTTCTAATTCTTCAATTACCTCCTCACCTTCATCGGCATAATTTTCCTGTACAGGTGGTCTAATCTGTTGATCAGGACCCCTCTATTATCTTTGATCCCTAGGATCTCTCTGTCTGATTTGAGGAGGATTTCTTCTGAAGTTAGGATTCTGAATTGTTGGAGCAGGTTGGTTTTCTCTAGGAGGATTTCTTTCGGTTACAGTAAGCCTCTCCATCATCCTCTCCACGGCTCTAGCTAAGGAATATAGTTTATCATCAAAAGAAGATGTGGAAGGTTCCTCTTTAATTGTGACTCTCCTTTTCATCCTCTGTCGTGCCCGTTTAGCCAAAAGGTTGGCCTCTACGCTATCACACTTTTCTGCATGTCCTCCAAGGTGGTGGAGTTTATTTTCCTTAATTGATACGACATATCAACATCGAAACCGTCAGGGAATTTTATCAGTGCCAAACCTTGTGAGGGTTTAATATCAGTTGGAATTGCATTGTACAAATTGTTGAAGCGGGTGCAGCAGTCTTGTACTATTTCTCCTTGATTCCTTCTAATGTTTTCATATTTTGACAAGATCTGGAGAGGGTTTTTCTTTACCTCCCATCTGTCCAAAAGACTTCTTTGAAACGTTGTAAGGTCAACCACTGAAGAAGCACGTAAGCCTTTATACCATTTCTTAACGTCCCCAGTCAGACTCTGTGCAAAAAGTCTCATTTGAACGTCAGCTTCATCCACTTCCTGCAAGTCAAAATAGTCATTCATTTTATCAACGTGTTGTTGTGCATTCAAGGGCCCTGTTCCATCGAACTGTGGGAGTCTCATTTGATAGTCCTAGGGAATGTCTTGTAAAGGTGCAACCAACACCAAGGGAGCATATCTGGACGCCATGATAGGTGGAGGGGGTGGGACAACAACCTGAATGATAGGTGGGGCGGTGGTAGAAAATGAGGAGAATGAGGGACTAGCTAGCACATAGTGAGCGATTTGAGGTTTTGCAATGGGAGATAGTACTTCAGGGGTTGGGGGTTGCAGGATGGTTGGATCTAAAATGGTTTTAGTCACAAAGCTATCATATTTCGATCTAAATAGGCTTTGTTCAAAAATGGTGTCAAAGTCGAGATCTTGAAGGGCAACAAGTTCTTCTAGAAGAGAAGGGGACCTGTGTAGGGGACTATGACTCCCTAAAACTTCTGCAATGGTCTTCTTTCTGAGTAATTGCTCTGGATTATCAGTTGCTATTGTAGGTTCTGGGTCTGGGTGGGATCAAGTATAAGCACTTTTAGGAGCCATATTTTTTTTAATTTATATATATATATATATATATATATATATATATATATATATATATATATATATATATTAGTTTTATGAGTCTGAAATTAATATGTACAAGATTTTAACAACCTCTAAACATTATTTCTTTCTCAGATTTACAGTTTGTTCGGAAACAAAGTTTTCTTCTAGGAAAAAGAAAACGTAGGGTTGAAAGTTTGTTCAGTTCCCCAGTGGAGTCGCCACTATGTTAACGCTCTGTAAATTCCCAGAGGTTGTCAGAGTAGAAGAAATTTACGAGAGGTAACTTTATCCAACCACTTCGAAACTAGAATCTAGCCCTCCCAGCTTTAAAGAAGGATCTCTCTATATGATTTAGCGAATTTTTAACTTTGAGATATTAGGCTAGTTAAATAAAATAAGATTGAAAAGGTTTGTTGTTGTTTTTGTTAAGTTGGATGAAAAGAGTTTACGCTTCCATTGGGCTATGGGGTTTGTATTATAAAGATAGAGGTCTAAACAAAAACTAAAAGATTCTTTTCACAGGGAAAGATAATGCATTCATTGGATTCTTTAGCAGTAAAGTGATGAAAAGAAGAAAAGATGAGAATATCAATTAAAGTAAAGAAGCATTTAAGAATTTCTTCACTGTAATATTAGAAAGATAAACATTAAGATCTTTCAAAGCTGGAAACAGGGTATACAAAGATAAATCTTGCAACATGCACTACTTTAAAAGATTAGATTAGAAAACAATATGACAACAGAGAGAGAAAAAATTTAACATAGAAAAGAATAACATCACCAATGAAAAACATGCGAGAATCCTGTGAAACGTACCTTTGTATTACTGGAAGATCTCTTGACAAAAATTACAGTCTTTCTAGCTTACAGGGCATAAAGATCAACCCTTAGTACTTCAAAGTTTGAAGTATTTATAACCAAAATTGCATATGATCCTGTCATTAAAGATCAGGATGTGGCAAATCTAAATTTAGCTAAATAACTTAACAAGATACACAAATTTAGGAAACTCTTTGATGATGTGTTGAAACTTCATGCTGATTTCTAGGGTGAACCATTGGTGAGGCCTCTGCACGACCTCGTCTGACTAGGTAGATGACTAGTCTTGGACACCTCTTCACCTACTCGATCATATTGCATAAATATTCTCATCGAAGGTTACTGGGAACGCTGACTTTGAGAAATCTTCAGTACACTTCATCCATCTCCGTATATTTGGAAAAAGTTGGCTTGATGATGAAAATGTACTGGATCTCGTGTTGTATGTTGATGTCTGACTGGAAAGCTTCTAAAAACGCCTTGCCTATGATATTGCCCTGTATTCCCGAGAACTTCGAACTATCTTTAGCCACATTGGCTAGCTTCTTTTTATAATCAGACAGTGTCATTAACTTGTCATTTATGACCCTTAAACCAGGGAGGGATTTCTTCTGCAGAGCTTTAATTTTGCTGAAAAACCTTTGCACTCCTATGTCCACAGCCTGAACCTTCTCCTCCAGTTGTATCATCAATCATCTCTTGGTCAGGACCCTCTTGACCTCGAGGATGGTTTCTGTCCTATCTTCAATTATCAACTCCTCTAACTCTTCTCTGGATTTTGAATTTAGGAATTTGATGATCTCAGTGGCTTCTGCGGGCATCTCTCTCAATTCTCCTCTTATCTTTTCAATCGTCTTCTTGCTTCTTTGCACCAGTTCATTCTACTCGAACATGATTTGTACCATAGGCCATATTTCATTTATGGATTTGGTGATATCCATCCAAACATTTTCCTTGACCTCAGCAAGTCTTTTGCCTGCCACTGTTTGCTTTTGAAGTTGTTGCAATTTCTGTTTGAGCTTGTTTGATGTTTGTTTTTCCTTGGAGTAGCTAGCTTGGTAAAAAGACTTCAGTTCTTGAAGGTTCTTAACCTCCTTTTAAGTCTCCTAATCTATGTCTCTTGCAAATTCATCTCTTCCATGGATTTTGCCAGTTCTACTGTCTTCTCCAGAGCTGTCAATGGAGTTACTGAGGGAATTTCTGCTGTAGATACTGTGCTTACTCCTGTGAGTGGAACTGCGCTCAATGGAATGACCTCCATGGGCTTCGATTGTTCCTTATCTTTCAATAGTTTTTCCAATTCTTCTTCCATCTCCTTCAACTGTGCATTCTACTCCATGATCACCTTGAGCATCTCATCCTTTTCCCCTTCTGTCTCAGCTATCTATTTTTCCTATGAATCTTCTGTTGGTGGTAGTTTCAACTATTTCCTCAGAGATGCTATATCGACATTTTTCTTTTTAAGCATCTCCTCGACGACTTTCACATTTGAGGGATCATACCCGATCTTGAGGACCAGTTCTTCCAATGTCTTAATTCTATTATCCTTTGCAAAGGATGATATCTTTTCTAATTTCAGCTGTGTCTGGACATTGGTCAGAGATACCTGTAACTTAGAGGCAATAGTAGAATCATTTGCCAACGTGGAGAAAACCATTTCTCCATTTTTCCCGTGTAGATCCATTTGATTAGCATGATGCACATCTTTAGTCTGAAATTCGAATGTTTCCCTTTTGTAATCGGTGATTACTTTCGGGTCTGGCACCTGTGCTTGTAGAAATTCCATGTGCATTCTACCCTTCTCAGTGTCGAATGCAGAAAATAGTCTGTGTTGTGCAGTTGATGTTTTCTTCCAGAACTGAGCATAAGTACTGCTAGTCAGCGTCTGATTTTTCTTTTTGATCATATCATACTTCTCAAAAAAACTCAATTTTGGTCCTGTTTTGCTCGACTGGTTGACTGGTAGAGTATCCATGGGTTTCTTGGAAAAAACTATAGACATGATCTGTTTGTTGCTTGTGCCAAGAAGTGACCAATCATCCTTCATAGTTGCAGTGGGTTGTCTTCCCTTTTCAGCGGCCATGTCAGGTGCATGAATGGCTTTTGGCATTTTGGTGTGCAATTGGAAATCTTCAACTGAGACTTCGGTGACAGAAGGTGAGGTATCCTTCCTGGGTATTTTCTCCTTGGGAAATTGTGGTGTATTCGTCTGTGAGATAGTGACCGAAGGGTCCTGCTGTTCTATTTCAACCAGAGTGTTTGGCTTCCATTCTGTTTGATTTGGAAATTTTTCTATCTCAAGCTTGGGTGTGGGAACATATGGAATGTTTTTATTTTTAATTATCATCTCTAAAATTATCCCACATGGGTCATAGTGCCATATGAAACTGAGCTGCAACTTCATTTCTTTTGGCAATCTCTCTGCTTCCTCTCTGGTGCCTCGACTATTGCAGATGAAAGATCCTATTTTCCCTTTGATTATAAGTTGTTGCTTCTTTTTCAGAGACATGAAATGAATGTCATCTGAGTTAATCATTTGCCTTATGTACTCCAGAGAAAATATCCTCATGGGTAGGTACTTGGGCAGTCTGTATGGAGCCAACTCACATCCATAAACTCTGATCTCAGTGTGGTTTTGGTAAAGATACCAATATCCAGTTTTAGCAAGATCTGAGAGGTGTAAGATCCTCTGAATCTCCTTGTTTTTTCTTGGCTCATGTCTGCCACTGAGAATGCTCACCACTGGATGGTAAAACTGCTCGATAAACTGTTTGAAACTGAATTCTGTAGAATTTTTCCTGAGTAGTGAAGTCCAAGTTGTTACCACCCGTGGCCTTCCGTCTTTGTCCATCTTCTGTATTGAGAAGGAGAATTTGTCCACTTGAAAGAAAGTGAACATGTAAGGCAGTATTGAGGAATACTGGAACATGCCCTCTGTGGAAAAATTTGTGAATTGTTAATGAATATTGTCCACCAGGAAAGTACTGTAGTCGAACTGAGTGGTGTGTCTCTCATCGGTGGAGAAAATGGACAGAAAACCCAATATGGGTTCATCCACCCATTGATCCGAAAAATACCCCAACAAAGCACAGAGCGACGATATGACTTGGTTTCCCTTCACTGAGAACAGGGAGGAAGGATACGAGGGATTTGTCTTGGGGAGTTGAGCGACTTGTGGGAGAAAAATCTCGAAAATATGAGCTCTTTGGGGGAATGATAGTTTCTGGTATAGTTTTGTGATGACTTCAAGATTGAAAAGGGAGGAGGATTTAGCTCTGGGTATTTTCATCATTTGATCAATGGCTTCAGGTGTAATAAAAAATAGATTTTCTCCTGATGAAGATACTATGGCTCTCTGGTTGGGAATGTAGTGGTCTTGGCATTTGAGGGTGAATTTGGGAAAATGGTGAACCTGGGGGAAAAGATACAGGGGAAGGTTTGATTCCCAGAGTCCAATTTCATCACTCTAGTCGAAGAAAATGTCCTTTAGCCATGACTGTAAATTTGAGAAGTCGAATTCGCATCTGGTGTCTGTGATTAAATGATCTTTATCGACCAAATGAATCCTGTCGAGATCGACAGGAGGCAGGAGGAAAGGATTTTTCTCGACTTCTGATTTCTTTGATTTTGGCACCATCATTTTCAAAAATACCTACAAGTAAAACTAAAGTTAGCGGGGACGAATGTGGCTTTGGATAACTGACTGAAGCGGAGAGGAAACGAGGAAAAATACTCTTTGGTGCGAGGATGGAGTAAATAATGGGAGAACGAACGGAAAGAGTAGTTTTGAGCAACAGATACCCGTTGGACGCAGGGGACATATCAACAAGCTAACGAATAATTTAGCCAGTAATAAATGGCCAATGGGTCGTTTAGAGCGTGAGATGGCAGGTGACAATGAATGACAAATACGACTGAGTGATGTAGAGGGAGTCGACCGGGGGTGAAGGGACTTGTAACATTGTGAAAGGACTGACAGAGTAATGAGATGTGATCTTTAGGGGAGAACGTGAAAAATGATGTCATGGGGTGACAAGGTATGTCAGACCTTGGGAGGTGGTGGGAGTCTGACCCAATGGATTCCTACCACGTAGAGGAAAAGGTCCCGACAGAAAACAATCCATTCTGGACCCCCCCCCCCCCTCCCCCTCCATTAAAGCTAGAACGGTCAGGGGGGGTCCGAAAAATCTTGTCAATTGTAGATCTGAGCACCAGCCTCTCAGTCGTTCATCCGTGGGCTATTTTTAATATGTGAGCGTGAAATCATATCTATTCTGAAAACTTAGGAAAAGTGTATTATGTGGGTTTTCCCAAGCTTTCCCTATTTTTATCACAATGGGGGTTAGACATCAAACCTTTAAACCTCAAATATATGGTTCAACATCGATCATCATGCTTGTTTTATTAAGATAAAGCAAACTACCCTATGCTCTAACCTAATTACCTATGAAATTTAGCCCAAATCAAACTATTGGACTAAGAAATTACTCTATCCTGGGGTTATTTGACCAATATTAGGTAGTTTGGTCAAATTTATTCACTAGCTAACCTAATTTGCTTGGCTAATATTAAATAGTTTAGCCAAGTTTATTCACTACTCCTATCAACATCAATTTAAAGGACTTGGCCATGCTTAAATTGTACGAACCAAATCATTGTTATTGCATGGGGCTCTATTGAATTTCTTTTATGCCCTCTTTTATTCTTTTTATTTCTTTGCTTTTTCTTTTTCTTTTTCTTTTCTTTTTCTTTTTCTCAAATTATTTGCAGAATGGAAAATCATTTGACAAACAAGACACTAAAAGGATAAAATTTCCAGTCACCAGTTGATCCTATAAATTATAGGGTCATAACAGATCATAAGATTGATTGTGTATCCATGGCTGTACCTTATTCTTCCTCTAATATTCTTCCATGCCCCTTTGACAATACTTATTCTTGGACCTCTTGATGAAGCCTCTCTTCTCTTTTTATGAAGAGATTTTCTAACTACCTGAGCAGTTAGGGTTTTCTTCCTCTTTTGAAATTACCGTACAAGTTTCTTATTGAAATGTTCCCTTTAATTAATTCCTCATTAATTTTGCATGAATTAATTCACATCATTAATACAAATACATTGAAACTGGGTCCCTCTCCCCTTTTAATAAAAGTTTTTCATTAAACTTTTATTTGTTTAAATTTAATTAATTCTCCACTAAAAGAGGACGACTACAATTTAATTTTATGGAAGTGAAAACCAAATTTTTATCCATGTAAACCACTTCTTATGTTTTCTTCATCTTCTCATATTTCCAATGATATAAATTTTTTCCAAATCCGTTGCTTGGATATCAAGATATGAGCTCATGAAGTTGGGTTGTCACATAGGCCCATTAAAATGAAGCTGACTGATATTTTAATTTATGAGAAAAATTTATCAACTTTAAGAATTTCAAACCTGCACCACCATTGTCTACAATGAAATACCTTTCCAACGGTATAAATTTTCCATGATTCTGAAAACCAGAGATGAAGTTATGGTCTCTGCAAGATCAACGCTCAGCCACCATCGATCAAAATTGATGGGAAAATGTGGGCCCTTGGATGAATTTCATGCTTCCCTTCATAAAATTCAATTTTTTTTGTTTGAAAGTCTATCCCACACGCATTGGGATATTATATTCTTTAATATATGTAAAACTAAGTTTTGATATACTTAGCAAGAAACACAAGAAGAGAAGGAACTATGGAGCTTGGAGAATTTTGACCCTTGGAAAATTGTTGAATATAATAAAAAATTTGTATGCTGAATTAGCAATGATGAGTCACCCAACCAAAGTTTTCCACATGTCATCACTCGGTAGGACAACAACCTTCCCATAAGAATATTCCATATTTCATCCAATAAAATCATGTCATGTGTCAATTTTTGTACGTTGCCATGTGTCTTCATTAATTAGTTGCCATATGGCACCATCCATTAACTACCATGTGGATGTATCTCATTGGTTAATAAAGTTCCATGTGTCACTTAGAGATGTAGTTTACGTGAATGTATAGGTAGGTGAGGAAGTCACCCATGGTAACACATAGTAAGAAATGAGTGTGAAAAATTCTAAGTGTAGGTGAAGTGGAGAGGAGAGGTAAATAGTAGTAGAAAGAAGTTGTAAAATATTCTAAATCTTGAGAATCCGCCAGAAATACTCATATAACATGAAATAAACATCACCAACCCTCACCAACCCACAAACCATAACTCGTATATTTGGCTAAGTGTTGGAGAAGTTACATAGTAAAGAGTAGTAAAAAGATTTGGGTGCATTATGAAGGTGGTGGAAGTCAAAGTGCATTGTGAGGGCAGTGGAGATAACACATACTCTTAAGAAATATCACCAACCGCAAACCCACGGTAACTCATATATTTGGCTAAGTGTTAGAGAATTTACATAGTAAAGATTAGTAAAAATAGTTAGGTGCATTATGAAGGTGGTGGAAGTCAAAGTGCATTGTGAGGCTAGCAGAGATAACACATACTCTTAATAAATATCACCAATTGGCAAACCCGCGATAAGCCATAGTAAATAAAACTAAGTCTAGAAAGAATATAATGGGTCACATGAAATATGGAAAATATGAAAAATTAAAAGAAATATATGGGAAATAAAGGAATTACGTAAAATTTGGGAAAGGAAAAAGGAAAGAAATGGAAAAATGGGATAAAGAAATATGGAAAGCCAAATAAAAGGAAATAAGAAAATAAAAGAAAAGGGAAAGGAATGTGAATGTGGAAAGGAATAAAGAAAAATGGAAGGGGAATATGAAAGTAATGAGACATTGTGAAAAAATACTAAGTATAGAATGAGAGAATGAATAGGGGTGAAGGGAAAGGAGAGGAGAGAATATGTGACTTAGAACATTTTTCATATTTCTTCTTGTAACACCTCCATTATACTTCTAGATAGAAGTATGCATATATTTTTCATCGAGACTCTGATTTTGATTCCATGAAATGCATGGAAAAGCTGATATTGAGGGGTATGCAATGAACATATAATAGTTCAAAAATATTCATCTTCCAATATCTCTTCTTTTATTATTCCAGGTTTGGGAACATATAGGTGACCAAATTTTGGTCAACAGTATGTTTGACAACCCTTTTTATGAACATGGAAATAGAAGTTGGGAGAACATTAGTGTATACTTCAATTTGCAACTCCTGGGTAGGTTTATCCTCGGGTTGGAATTTTCTCAAAATGGTGGTGAATGTTTGGTTGAAAGCTTTAACCTTTTCTTTTGGACTCATAGTGGTGGAGAAAATTTCAGCCATTAAATCTCATGTGGTAGTTTCTTCGACAAATTTGTCCAAGAAATCCTTTTGAAACTTTGTCCAGCTAGTTATGGAACCAACTGGTAGGTTGAAATACCAAGTCAAGGCTAAATTTTCAAAGCGATAAGGGAAAAAATTTCACACTACATATTTGTGTTGTACATTCATCAACGTTATAACTAATATGAACTTCTTAATATGGTCCTCAGGCAATCCAGATGTTTCGGGGTCAAATTTAGGAAGTAATTTTTCTGGATATCTGGGTAGGTCATGCATCCGACCTGGAATTGCCAGAGCATCTCTTTCCAACCATGGTTGGTTATATTGAGGTTGATATCCCCTTTCTCCATTGTTATCATTATTATCCTCCATGTATTCTGATTCATAACCTGAGCGATCTGAGTTAGACCCTTCCTCTTCATATTCAAAATCGTCGGGTTCCGATTAATTACCAATCGGTGTTTCAGGTATCAGATTAGGGGTTGTTTGATCTCTGTGAGGGAAAAATATATCAGGTATTATTCCATGTGAACAAATACATGGTCAAGGGTGTCAACAATTGTTTTGCTTATTTGTTTTCTTAGAGGAAGTAAAGGAGATAAAGGTAATGCTCTGATCTGTCGGGCATAATCTCTAGTGATTCTTCTGAACTTATTTAACTCTCCATGGGGAAGAGTGTAAGGTATTTCAGGGTACATGTTTTCTTCCTCTGCATGTTTATGTGAGTTACATGTATCGGTAGTACTCTCTATATGTGGGTTGTCTTGAGAGTGACTATCCATGCATGTGGGTTGTTTTGAATCTATAGGCTTTGCAGAATATATTATCAGAAATATTGTTAGCCATGCATTCATTCAATCCCTCCTTCTAGCGCCAATTCTATTGAGGGGCCGAAGGTCCCTATAACACAAAAGAATGAACCAAACCCACTTAAGACACCCAATTAGACTCATAAACGTCTGATGAAAGGTAAGGTTTTCCATATTCGTGATCTGGCCAGAATTATCGATGGGATTTAATCATGATTGATAGATATGTCCTTTCTGTGAAACCTTACCTCAGGCTGCGCAGTTCTCTTTTTGTTTTTTTTTTCTAATATTTATAATAAAATAAAGATAGAGCTTAAGCTAAATGGAAGAGGGAAGTTAAATTATGTGTTTGGGGGAAGGTTGGGTTTTAGGATAACCTTTATACCTTAGCATGTAGATGAAGAAGATCTAAACTACTTCAAGCTAGCATTAATACCATTTTGATTAGTAGAATTCGCCATTGTTTGAGATAAGAGTTACAAAAATAAACATACATGTGACAAGAAGCTAGTGCAAGAAAAGTAATTTTCAATGCTCTATTATCAATCATGGGTTAACACAATTGATTTGTATTCATAAACTAGAATAAAAGAATTGTTACAACATTTATAAGATAACTTTAAATAATAGATACAAGAACTCTTACTCAATACAACAACAAATATTGAATCCGAAGATAGAGATAATCCCCCTTGGTCCAATCACATTCACGCCTTAAATGAAATAAGTGTCTTTGGTGCTAAACATCACTTCTTATTTAAAATAAATTGCACGGAAATAGTTCTCTTAGAAAATTCCATAAAATTATTTCTCTCTCGAAACCATCTACCACTTGTCCAAGGTCGATGCCCTTATTTATAACAAAAATTAACTATTCTAAAAATAGCTACTAAAGTTGTATTAAATTGAGAAAATGACATGTGGTGGATTTTATCTTTCTGTTCTCTTTTGCTTCTCCTTTGATCATCTAGTGGTTTTACTGAATTGGATTGTTCTTCTCGTACTCTGACAACTTGAACAAGATATATTTGCATGTATTTCCATATGGAAACCTATGTTGATCCATCGAAGCAGAGAGGACCTCCTTTATCTCTATTGCTCGTTCATTGTACTTGATTATCTTAACACTTAAGCATCGTAGGCCTGCAAGAGATTTAATTGGGGGTTCCATGAGCTTCTTCACTTGACCTAGGATCATGCTTGAAAACTACGAAATCTCCGCTTCCCATGCTAGGTCTTGCTCTTCACGTTGTTTAAGTATGTCATGCAAATTGGGGAAATCCTCCAGTGGACCAAACTATAGTAGGTCAATGCTCCTCATTTCCTGATCGATTTTCTCCCAACATTTCTCACATTCTCCCCATCTTTCCTGCATTTTCCGTTGAGGTTCCTGGACCATGCTTACCTAGTTTTCAATTGTCTTTCTTATTCATACAATGTTGCTATCCATTAACAATCAGATGCCATGCTCTTCTATATCTCAACCCTTCTACACTTGGCTGATTTAGTCTATCCATTCTAAGTCTTGATTTTCCTTTTCATACTGTCACTGTAGATATTTAGAGGTGGCCAACACCATTAGGGTATCTTCTTGGAAATCATCTATGCGAGCGGTGAAGAAATATCTTTCACTTGTGAATCGTGCATACATTTCTCGAAACTCACACTTCAAGAGTACCATCGATCATGTTGAATTTTGATAGTACTTCACTTGATGTCGAATATGGTCTAGTTATTTCTTCATTGCGGCCACCTCCCTTTCATCCCTTTTTTCCTTGTCTAAAGTAGCGTAGGTTATGGCCAACCTTTCCCCAATTAGCTCAGTCATATTAGCATTTTCTGTGTCAAATAATGTTTCCTCTGTGGTTATGAGAAGTTTGTTATAGAGTGTGAGCTCCTCTTATTGATTTTTATTGTCATAAAAAATTTCCTTTTCTTGTCATACACAATTGCCTATATATCAGAAACTTCATCTACCAGTCCAGGAATCTGTTGATCTCCCCAGGACAGGGTACTTCCTAGGCTCCCTGGCATATGGAGATGTTCCATTGCAGGTTCTTTCAATTTCTTGGAAGGGGAGGTTTATGTATTCTCTGGTGATTTGACCTTCGTCCAGTCCTCGTTGACTGATGAATTCTTTGTCCTAGCTGGGGAAGTAGGCAAAGGATCGACATTAGCTGGGATTTCGGCCATTGAGGTGTCGATTTTTGGTTGCTCCCTTTCTTCTTGTTGTTCACCAACACCCAAGTCATTCTTGGAGTTTTCATTCTGAGGCTGTGCTCCCAATTGATCGATAAATTCAATGTTTAGAGTGCGCCTAGCCTCATGGTCGCCATTCTATGGATTTGGGATCAAAATGTCGGAAGTTGGAGCAGATGTTTCCCCAGGTTCCTCCTCTAATGTGATCGGTACTGAGGTTATGCACGAGGCTTCTAAACCTTCCTCATTGTCATATATGGTGATTAACTCTATGAGGAAAGTAGGAATACATGTCCCACTTGATGCTCTTTTTGACCTTTACTGAGTTGTAGTAGTCACCGATGATCCTGCATGTGGTGGCATAGGGCTAGTTTTTTCTTGGTCGACACTTTCTTTCGGTGGGATTTTATTTGAATTATTTAGTTCTGCCTCCTCGTTTGTACCTACCGGGGTGATTCTCAAAGGTCCTATCAAATAATTGAGTAGGGGTTCTTCCCCTAATCTTGAAATAGCTCTTTCAACTTCTTCTAGTAAGAGTATCCCCCTTCTTTGTGCCTCAGTCGCTTCTGTTGCTCGGTTTTTCATCTCTTATCCTAATGTCTTCTTGAGAAGTTTTCTCTATAGTGTCAACTTGTTCATCCATGATTATTTCTTTAAATTTGGTCATGTTTGGGTTATCCTTTCTATGAATCATTTCCTCCCAGTGTTGGGCGCCTTCGGTAAATATTTCATCTTCAAAACTATCGTGAGAATACGGTCAATAGGAGGATACCTGCGATGCATGATGGGGAACTAAACGCTTTGTATCATGCTAGTGAAAGCAGCCTATGGGGAACTGATACTCAAGCTTATTTAACCCTTATTGTTTCACCTGCGTAGTGTCTTTGAGCATATAAAACCCTATATGAAAACCATAGGAAATGAAGGTTCTCTTCTTATCCTTTACTAGGGAAGCATTATAACCTTTTAAAATGGTCTAGTAACAAATCTCTCCCAATATGAAACGATATGAGACATGAACGAGGAGTAGGTGGGGTGCACTAGTAGCTCCTAACACTTTGAAATAGGTTCTTCTCTCTTCAAAGTACCAGTGGAAAAGTTTAGCTATGATCTTTTTGGATACCACCAAAAGCCTATGGAAATCCATTCTAAAGACAATGAAGTACATCATGGATATGAACCCATCACATATCATCGCATATGATATTTTGTACCTATTCTCTCATAAGATACTAAAATAAACATGTACAGGCAATTCGACAATATGCCAGCTTAAATTCCTACCTGCAAAAATGTTTCTTGCGCAGATTATGTCCAGCAGGTAGGATGCCATGTAGAAGATTGGAACTTATCCTTCCTTCGGTCTTTGGGCATGTACGAGATTAATACTTAGTTGTTTGGAAATAATGGCTCACCAATTGACACTACTCTCGAAAATCACCACGGTATATGCCAAGGGCATCCAAGCTTCTGAAAATTTTGAGCAATCCTTTTCTCCATATAATAGGAAAATCAAAGCCATTAAATACATGTATGGCTATTTGATATTTACCATGCTGTACCAGTCATTTCTCTTGTTTGTGAACTTGTTATCTTCCCTCCACAATGAGGCCAGTAACTTGTCGGTGTCATGGAGCTCATAAAATATGACCACAAAGTTTGTATTTATCCTTTCCTTTGGGTCTCTGAGCTTGTAGTATTTTTGAACCTCAACTGGAAGAAAAAAAATAACACATCGCCCTCTTGATTGATGACCGTTCATTTGAATGTTTCTTCGTGGTAAATTATCCATCCCGAGGTTTCGATGTAGGGAAAAACTGGGGTCCAACCAACCTTGACAAGTATCACTGACACAAATAGCAAGTGCAAAAATGATAAAGAAATCGATTACCTCTTGCTTGCAAGGAATTAACCTGGTATTACTGGTAATCAAAGTTAGAGAGTAGGACTAATTACCAACTCATGTTTCAGGTATCAGATTAGGGGTTGTTCGATCTCCGTGAGGGAAAAATCTATCAGGTATTCTACCGTGTGAACAAATACATCGTCAAGGGTGTCAAAAACTGGTCTGCTTATTTGTTTTCTTAGAGGAAGTAAAGGAGATAAAGGTAATACTTTGATCTGTTGGGCATAATCTCTAGTGATTCTTCTTAACTTATTTAACTCTCCATGGGGAAGAGTGTAAGGTATTTTAGGGTACAGGTGTTTGTTAGTCTCCAATTTTGACTATATTTTTTCCTACATCATGTCAGATATACCCCCATTTTCATATCTAGTATCATTTCCTTCTGGCCTTACCATGACACATTTGACATCCTTTTACCCTAAATGGATCTATTCAAGGTATTCCTATGATTCAAGTTATTTTTAATGTATTTTGATATTTCAGACTAATATTGATACTAACGTGACATAATTTAGGTACTTGTTCCCTTGAAACAGACTTATCAGTACTAGGTACCGACTCACACTTAGTGGAGATGCCAAAGACTTGCACGACATGGCCAGATTGGATTGACAGTCTGATTCATATGATTTATTGAGTCATAACTCAATATGATGACTCAGAGCGAGATTGTAGAACTGTTTTATTATAATGCTTTATGATCCACGCTTCTTGACACTGCGTGTCATGAAGCTGTGAAATTAGTTTTAACTGACTATGAGTCATTTTCGGATCCAAGATTCGCTTAGATTAATGCACCTATGTTCAAGACTATTTTGGGAGTATCTATATAAACAGAGATCGCTCTCAAGAAACATTGGTTATGATATGTTATGTGATACGATTTCTGATAATACAATTTGCTATGTGTTATGTTATTCGTTGTTAAAATGATTTGAGTTTGTTTATGAATTATGGAGCGTGAGTTATGAAACAAGTATGCATGGAATAATATGAGTAGCTCTGGTTTCGTTTTAGGGTGATTGCACCTCTTGGTTTGGCCCACCAACAGGTTCAATTCATTGTCTCTTCTCCATAGTATAGTCAGTTTATTTTTAGTTCTAGAATCTGCATGTGAGTTAGTTTTTCATTTGAAGTTACTCTACTAAATTCTAGCTTAGTTATTTTTTGTTAGTTTGTTCCCATCTTGATATTATCTTGTAGATCGTTGAATGTTGGAATGAGTTATTTACCATTGTAGAATTTGAAGAATGAACCAAGTGCTTAATCTAGATTTGGTCTGTTTTCTAATTTTCAGTTTGATCATGATTTAAAGATAATTTGAGTTTAGACTTACTCTGTTTTGTTAAGGATAACTAGCCTGTGGTCTGGTTAAAGGAAGCTTCCAGTACTTGTAGGGTAAAAAAGGGCATTTACTAGTTTCATCTTTGGTAGATTTAGAACTACTTGATACTTAGATTAAATAAGAAGTTTCTAAAATGTTTTCTCTTTTATGGTTCAGACAGATATTTTGATGATTAGATGTTTAAAATAGGGGTAGATAGCCTTGGCTGATTTCTTTAGATTAGGAATAGAAATACATTTGCTTAATGCAGAACTATTTCCATTTGATTAAATAGATAAGATATGATTAGTTTTAAGATAATCATTAGGATTCAGTTTATAAGACTAAGTTTATGTTTTCTTCTCAGAATAACTTTTAAGTAGGAGTTAGAATCTTACCAGCACATATAGTGTAGCATCTCTAAGTTCACTTACCCTGGTTTGATAATTTAGTGTTTTCAGGTAGTTAAAATCTTTAATACAACAGCCTGACAGTGTTCTTCCTCTTCGTGTTGATGTGAGTTACTTGTATCCGTAGTAATATTTGTATGTGGGTTGTCTTGACAGTGACTATCCATGCATGTGGGTTGTTTTGAATCTATACGCTTTGCGGAATATATTATCAAAAATATTGTTAGCCATGCATTCATTCAATCCCTCCTTCTAGCACTAATTATGTTGAGAGGTCAGAGGTCCCTTTAACACAAAATAAGGAACTAAACCCGCTTAAGAAAACCAATTAGACTCGTAAGCGTTTGGTGAGTGGTAAGGTTTTCTAGATTCATGATCTAGCTGAAATTATTGATGGGATTTAATCATGATTGACATATATGTCTTTTCTTTGAAAAATTTCCTCAGGCTGTGCAGTTCTCTTTTTTTTTTTCTAATATTTCTAATAAAAGAAAGATAGAGCTTAAGCTAAATGGCATAGGGAATTTAAATTGTGTGTTGGGGGGAAGGCTTGGTTTTAGGATAACCTTTATACCTTAGCATGCATATGAAGAAGATATAAACTACTTCAATCTAGCATTAATACCATTTTGATTAGTAGAATTCAACATTGTCTGACATAAGAGTTACAGAAAGAAAACATACACATGACAAGAAGCTAGTGCAAGAAAAGTAATTTTCAATGCTCTATTATCAATCACGGGTTAACACAATTGATTTGTATTCATCGACTAGAATAAAATAACGGTTACAACATTTATAAGATAACTTTAAATAATAGATACAGGAACTCTTACTCAATACAACAACAACTATTGAATCCGAAGATAGAGATAATCCCCCTTGGTCCAATCACATTCATACCTCAGATGAAAGAAGTGTCTTTGGTTCTAAACATAACTTCTTAATTAAAATAACTTGCAAAGAAATAGTTCTCTTACAAAATTCCAGAAAATTCTTTCTCTCTTGAAACCATCGACCACTTGTCCAAGGTCAATGCCCTTATTTATAAAAAAAATTAACTAATCTAAAAACAGCTACTAAAGTTGTGATAAATTTAGAAAACGCCATGTGGAGGATTTTATCTATCTGTTATTTTTTTCTTCTCTTTTGTTTCTCCTTTGATCATCTAGTGGTTTTACTGAATTGGATTGTTCTTCTCATACTCTGACCACTTGAAGAAGAGATATTTGCATGTATTTTCATGTGGAATCATGTGTTGATCCATCGGAGTGGAGAGGACCTTCTTTATCTCTATTGCTCGGTCATTGTACTTGATTAGCTTGATACTTAGGCATTGTAGGAATGCAAGAGATTTAATTGGGGGTTCCATGAGCTTCTTCACTTGACCCGAGATCATGCTTGAAATCTACAAAATCTCTGCTTCCCATGCCAAGTCTTGTTCTTCATGTTGTTTAAGTATGTCATGCAAATTGGGGAAATCCTCCAGTGAACCAAAATCTAGTAGGTCAATGCTCCTCATTTCCTTATTGATTTTCTCCCAACATTTCTCACATTCTCCCCATATTTCCTTCATTTTCCGTTGAGGTTCTTGGACCATGCTTACCCCGTGTACAATTTCCTTCCTTATTCAAACAATGTTGTTATCCATCAACACTCAGATGCCATGCACTTCTGTATATTAACCCTTCTGCACTTGGTTGATGTAGTCTATCTGTTATAAGGCTTGATGTTACTTTTCATACCATCACTTATATATTTAGAGGTGGCTAGCCCCATGAGGGTATCTTCTTGGAAATCGTCTATGCGAGTGGTGAAGAAATCGCTTTCACTTGTGAATCGTGCATACATTTCTCGGAACTCACACTTCAAGAGTACCACTGATTGTGTTGAATTTTGGTAGTACTTCATTTGATCTTGAATATGGTATAGTTATTTCTTCATTTCATCCACCTCCCTTTCATCCATTGTTTCCTTGTCTAAAGTAGTGTAGGTTATGACCATCCCTGCCCTGATTAGCTTAGTCATCTTATCATTTTTTGTGTCAAACATTTTTTCCTTTGTGGTTATGAGAAGTGTGTTATCGAGTGTGAGATTCCTTTTCTTGATTTTTATTCTCATAACAACTTTCCTTTTCCTATCATACACAATTATCTATATATTGGAAACTTCATCTACCGATTCAGGAATCTATTGATCTCCCCAGGACAGAGTACTGCCTAGGCTCCCCGACATATAGAGATTTTCCATTGTAGGTTCTTTCAATTTATTGGTAGGGTAGGTTTATGTATGCTCTGATGATTTGGCCTTCGTCTAGTCCTCGTCGGCTAACGAATTCTTTGTCCTAGATAGGGAAGTAGGTAAAGGATCAACATTAGTAGGGATTTCGGCCATTGAGGTGTTGATTTTTGGCTACTCCCTTTATTCTTGTTGTTCACCAGCACCTAAGTCATTATTGGAGCTGTCATTCTGAGGTTGTGCTCCCAATTGATCAAGAAATTCAATGTTCAGAGTGCTCCTAGCCTCATGGTCGCCATTCTAGGGATCCAAGATCAAAATGTCGAAAGTTGGAGCAGATGTTTCCCCAGGTTCCTCCTCTAGTGTGATCAGTACCGGGGTTATGCATGAGGCTTTTAAATCTTCCTCATTGTCATATATGGTGATTAAATCTACGAGGACAGTAGGAATACATGTCCCACTTGATTCTCTTGTTAACCTTTACTGAGTTGTAATAGTCATCGGCGATCTTGCTTGTGGTAATATAGGGCTAGTGTTTTCTTGGTCAAAACTTTCTTCCGGTGCGATTTTATTTGAATTATTTAGTTTTTCCTCCTCGTTTGTACCTACCGGGGTGATTCTCAAAGGTCCTATCAAAGAATTGATTAGAGGCTCTTCTCCTAATCTTGCAATAGCTCTTTCATCTTCTTCTAGTAAGAGTATCCCCCTTCTTTGTGCCTCGACCGCTTCTGCTGCTCGATTTTCATCTCTTATCCTAATGTATTCTTGAGAAGTTTTATCTATAGTCTCAACTTGTTCATACATGGTTATTGATTTAAATTTGGCCATGTTTGGGTTAGCCTTTCTATGAATCACTTCCTCCCAGTGTTGGGCGCCTTCAATATGTTGATGGGGCTTAAATACCTTGATTCAACAGCAGGAACCAAAACCGCCACCGAGGCCCAATTAGACTCTGTAGTGTTTGGAGTGGAATGGTTCTCTAGATCTTACAATCTGGCCAAATTATCGATCAGATTTTGTGTTTTCTGGTGAATTCTCTTCCTTTGGTAAAGACAATTTTTTCTGTATTTTCTCTTAGGTGGGGCAGGTAGAAGAGATGCAAGCTAGTATAAACCAACTTGACGAAGATAGGACAAGAGTTTTAACTATTGGGAAGGGGTCAAGCTTGGGATAACCCGCTACTCGAACATGCAGAAAATGATCCTATACCAAAGGGCTTAGTAATAATACTTTAACCGAAAGACAATCCAACTATTGTCTGAGAAAACTACTTAACGGAAAGAAGACGCATATATGATCAAGATCAGGGTAAGAAAAAAAAATCATCTACCAAGACATTCACCACATAGTTGAGGTAAACTATTTAGCATAGAGAAAGAAACACAACTGTAATTAATGTCACGGTAAGAAAAATAATTCATCTACCAAGAAATTCATCACATAGAAGCACAATTATTTACTTTCATCATTTAAAGAAAGGAACATCAAAACATTGCACTAGATAACTTGAAAACATAATTAATTTCTCTTACTCATTTACTGCAACATTCATGGAATAGGAAAGGAAGTAATTCTTCTCCAACTCCAATCACATACATCTGATGAAAATAGCTCGTCTCTGGTCCTGAAGGACTTCTTAATTTGTAGCAATCTCAAAATAATTATCAACAACCAAAAGAAAAGAGTTCTTACAACAACCATCGACAATTTGACCATAGGTCGATGTTCCTATTTATAACATAAAGTATTAACAATAATTAATGGTCAAATACAATTTGAGCTAATCAAGAATCGCCATGTGGTGTCATCATCTAACAATCTTTCAACAGTCCACCTGAGTTGTTTCTTGAAAAGGGTGGAATATTTCATAATCATACCATCTGATAAAGAGTTATTCACAGGTGTTGGCCCATGGAAACCTGTGTTGTTCCATTGGAGCTCCATAGATTCCCCTGATGTCTACTCCGTGCACCCACTATTTTGCGAGGCTAAAGTTCAACTTCCGAAGTATGGCTCTGGCTTTGATTGGATGTTCAGCGAACTATTGTACTTGCTTGGGATTTGCATCGGTGACCTTTGCACATTCTTCGGCCCATGACGCATCTTGTTCGACGCACAACTTGATCATTCCACTTAGGTCAATTAATATTGGGATGCCGAAATCGGGAGCTCGACATACTTCGTCGTTCAGTGATTCTTTCAGTTCTTCGGTGGGATCACATGACAAACTCTAGTTGGTGATCGGGAAGGTTCTTCCTGCAATTAAAAAGAAGTAGTTTAGCGATCAAGCAACCCATGATCTGACATAAATAAACAAAATATCAACACATACTTGTGCATCTTGCTAGTCTCAGTCATTTTTAATACTTACGTGATCCCAAATGCTTCCTTCGAGTGACCTATGAAGCCATTGTTCCTCTTTGGTATAAATGAAAACCTCAGCATGTTGTAGTGTGGATAATCAAGTACGATAGACATGAGTGTATAATTATCACAATAATTACTTGACCTTTGGGAAAAAGGGCGTCGAGGATGAATTATGCATGTGTGTTCTCCCGAGAGGTCGGATATCATATAGAGAAGGTCATTAAATGCCTTTGAAACTTTCACGACCAAGTGTGCCAAACATCATTTATAAATAACAGAGGTTCGAAAGTTCAAAAGGATCGAAAGGATCGCACTGCACTCTTTCCTGCAACCCTGATCGATGACGCTTTCATGTTCTGGATCACGTCCATCGATTAGCTACAGCGTGCTGAAATTTTTCAAACATCATGTCGTGAGGTGCGGGCATTATGTTTGCAAGCCTAGTGTTGCTCTTTGATTTCCCTATAAATACAAGAGCTTTGCGAGCAATCCTTCTTATATTCCAAGCTCATATTCCCTGGGGATTTGGTTTGGTAAGTTCTTCTTGGCGACGTCCAATTGAGTAATCCTTTTCCATCTGTGGATGCTTTGAGTCTCTTATGATTTGCGATTATGGGATCTCCTTCAAACACGTGATGAGGTCCATGAGGCAGTCGAAGTGCGAGGTCTCAGCCCCAGCGCACCTATGACTCCTTCCTGTGGGCTTCGAGAGGTACAACTATCTGCCTGGAGGCAGCGTCAATGTCTAAACATTGGCTTGGGGTGGTCATAGATACGTCTGAGAGAAATAAGTTGGAGACTGCGCCTTTTTCGGGACCGAAACCATGGAGAAGAGGAAGGCCTAAGAAGAAAAATTGGGAAGGAGAGGGGGGCCACTCCAAGTTTGAACTAAATGCACATCCAACCCTCGAGGAGTCTATAATGCCTACCGATTGTTCGGAGTTGGTTGGGACCGCTGGAAAAGGAGGCAGAGGAAGAAAGGGGAGGGCTGAAGAGCTGAGTGCTTCTATCAAAAATTCCACTCAGCAACTAGAGCAGGCTCAATTTGCAATAGCCGAGATTTACCAAGAGAATAGGGAACTGTGGTGTCAGTTGGCAGCAAAAACCTAGAGGATACCGCCGCCACAAGGTTGCACGGGGAGCACCATTTTGCTGTAGAGACAACTTCGGGAAGCACGAGACACGATCGTGGAGTTACGCGAGGCACAGTGTATGGCAACGACAACGGAGCATAAGACACCACAAAGCGCGAAAGACAACCTGAGAGAGGAACAAAGCATAGGTGATACGTAGTTAGCGGGTTCTCTCCCTGTGTTCCTGGAAGTGTGGCTTAACACCTCTTTGTCTTTCGTCTTTGTAAAATTTTGTAATCTCACGATGACCGGGTAGGTTAGCCGAGTCGTCGGGGTTGTCTATTCGTATGTAAACCAAGCCTGGCGGAGGTTTTTGATTGTATATAAAGAAAAAGTTTAAAAGTATCATGTTGTGAATCAAACCTGTATTCTTCTTTAAATATTTTGCGTAAAATATTAGATCTTTTGGAATCATTGTTATTACGTTGTGATTTTGGTAATGTTTTTCTTTATAAAACTTTGACATCAATTACTACTTCCGCGGGATTATCGATTTTGGTTATTAAAAAAAATAATTAGTCATGGAAATATATTGAGCTAGTGGATAAAAGTCATGCTTGGAATTTCACTTATACCGAGAGTTTTTTGAGAAAATACTAGAGGTCACAGTTGCCGATACTGAGAGTTGTTGGAGCAATTAATTAGTTCCCTCTCACCGATATCGAACTCTTTTCGGGAGTTTGGCAGTCGGAAATGTTTCTTTTATCTATGTGTGGTGCTTACAATCGCACTTTTCTACCGAAGCCAAAAGAATCAGCCTTCGACGAAATATTTTCATTGACTATATGCGTAAAAGAGATACTCTTATCGGCTGACGCTGAAGAATGTTGACACTCGGCTTCTTTGACTTCCCATACAATTTTCGCTACCTTAATATTTCATAGATGTCAAACTTCTCAATTAAGCTGAGAGAAATCTGGGTCATTGGTTTTTTGATCAGTCGTGGTGTTTCTCAAGATGGTTTTTAATATGATCAAGAGAAACTCGGATATGAAACACATCAGATAAGAAGGTTATTAGGCTCAAACCATGGTGAAAACAATCAAAGGTAGAAGACAAGGTGGTACCCAAAAGGAAGTGGTCACATAACTTTTAGGGTGTGTTGAGCTCTCAACAAATGGCAATTCACTAGGTGAATGCAGAATCTATGTCCCATAAAACAGATATCTCTGGTCCTTCTTTTATTCGTGCCAACTGGAAATATACATATATATAAAAACTTTTATTGTGTTGTTATTATTGGAAGTACTTATTTAGGGCTTGGTCGTTTATCGGGAGGGCATTAGGTTCCCCTCTCAGATTTTGCAAATGATAAGTACCTACCTCGATATTCTTAGCCACCTGAAAAGGCCCAAGCCATAGACTCTAAAACTTGGAATGCTTCCCGTTGAGTTCATTTACCTTATCCCACTTCAGAACTAAGTCTCCTACTTCAAAATTCTTTTCTTTATCCTTATGCTTATCGAACCATCTTTTCACTATCTATTGATGGGCTAAAAATTTAGACTTATCCCTTTCCCTCTCTTCCTCTAGCATGAGCAGAGTGTTGATTATTTGTTGCATGGTCGAGAATTTATCATCGTTAGAATCTTGGGCCAATTGGAGAGATGGAAGATAAAGCCCATTCAGGAGAATGGCTTCTTGTCTGTAGACCAGGAAGTACAGGGATTTCCCTATAGCATCTTTGGGTGTGACCCTACTAGCCCATAGGGAATCATGGAGTTGGCTATGCCAATTTCTATGGTTATCTACAACCGTCTTCTTTAGTATCCTCACCAGATTCTTATTGGTTGACTTCACCACACCGTGTCCCTGAGGGTAATAATTTGTAGAGTACTTGATTATGATTCCTTTGTCTAGAGTGAACTCTTTCAATAGGGTAGAGGATAAGTAGGTTGCATTATCAAAGACTAGAACGGAAGGAATGCCAAACCTTGTAATTAGCTGTTGTTCTATAAATTGGATGACTATTTTCTCATATACATGGGTCAGAGGGATGGCCTTTGCCCACTTTTTGAAATAGTCGGTGGAAGTAAGAATATAGTTGTGTAATTTAGAAGAATTGGGCGTAATTTATCCTATGATATCCATCCCCCACTGCTCAAATGGTCTAGAGACAGTTACAGGATGAAGTGGGATTGTTTCCCTTCTCTCCTTGCCAACACTTATTTGACAAGTCTTACAATTCCTGGCGTAAGCATGAGCGTATTTGAACAAAGTGGGCCAATAATAGCCAGCTCTCAAAACCTTATGAGCGATGGTGTTCCCTGCAAAATGTCCCCCAGCGGGGCCAGTGTGGAGTTCTTTCAGCACTTTATCGATGTCTTCGCGTTCGAGACATCTCAGTAATACCCCATCATACTTGATATGGAAGAGTACCAAATTTATGAGGCAATATTGTGTGGATTTTAATCGGAGGGCTCTCCTTTCTCCGGGGTTGAGGTTTTCGGGACAAGCCCCATGATGTAATAGATGAGCCAAATCCTTGTACCAAGAGTCTGGTCCCGAAAAAATGTATGTTGCTTCACCACACCACAATGTTATTTCATTATCCCACCCTAGATCTTGGTTTGCCTGATCTTGAGCTTTCGCTGCAAGCTTGCAGAAACCTTGTCCTTTTACTAAATTAGAGGGTTTTATATATAGATCAAATTTATGGACTACAACCATCCAATTCCCTCTTCTTTCTCCCATTTCTTGTTGGGTAAACAAGGATCGGACTGCGGGGTGTGGCATAATCACCTTAGTGTGATTCTTGAGGATGTTCGACCTAAACTGCTTTACTGCTTTATAGACTGTGTAAGCCTGCTTGTCTATGGTGGAGTAATTGAGCTCAACTCCTTGAAGGTTGGTGCTCATGAATGACACCAGGGCTTCATTGTTGTCGGCGTCCTTCTGAGTCAAAACTGCAGCTAGAGATTGGTCAAAGGAGAAAGTATACAGGTTAAAGTCTCTATTGAAATCGGGACTTTGCAATACCAGGGCCCGGGATATGGCGGCTTTGATATTGTTGAAATCGTCTTTTCATTCATCATCCCACTTAAAATTGGAAACTTTGCGAATCATTTTTTGTAAGGGTTTGATGATTTCGGCGAAGACGGGGGTGAATTTCCTTACAAAATTAATTTTCCCGAAAAAGGATTGCATAGCCTTCTTATTATGGCATAGCAGGAGTTGAGCTATCGCTTTAATCCTTTCAGGGTCTATGAAAATTCCCACTTGAGATATAATATGACCTAACAACTTACCTTCTTCAACATCGAAGATAGTTTTCTTAGGATTGAATGATATACTGTATTTTCGGCATCTTTCAAAAATTTGAGTTAAGTGTTGGATGTGTTCCTCTCTATTCTTCGAATACACCATTACTTCATATAAATACACTACCATGCACTTACTTATAAGTCCCCAAAATGCCACATCCATTTCCCTTTGAAAGGTATCTCCTGCATTAATCAAGCTGAAAGGCATGCATTTATAAGCGAAGGCTCCCCATTTGGTCCGAAAGGTAGTTTTTAATTGGTCTTCCTCTGAAACCAACACTTGGTTGAACCCTGAGAAACTATCTAGAAGGGAGAAAAATTCTGAGCTCGACACAGTCTGTAGGAGTTGATCCATCAGTGGGATGGGATAAGTGTCCTTTTTTGAAGCACTTTTGAGATTATGAAAGTCTACGCATAATCGGATTTCTCCTGACTTTTTTCTTACTGGAACAAGGTTCGCTACCTAGGTGGAATGTCTAACTTGGAAAATTATCTTTGCATCTAAAATCTTCCTTAACTCTTGATACATTAGGGGTTCCAAGGATGGGTGGTACTTTCGGAGCTTCTATTGAAAATGTTTGACTTCGGGTTTCAACGTGATGGTGTGTTGAATGATGTGGGTATCATACATTTTCAAATCTTTATAGGACCAAGCGAACACATTCTGGTATTGTTTGAATAATTTGAGGTAGGCTTTCCTCTCCTCTTTAGATATCGTTTTGTCGAGATTTACATACTTTGGGTTGCCTGGGGTTACAATATTTATAGTTTCATGGAGGGGGCAAGAGCTACAAGTATTTGCATTTTTAGTTCCTTTGAATCGTTCCTTTAGATCAAACAAATTCTCTATATTTGCTATCCATTTTGGAATTGTGTGAGCCTTTGGTTTATTCGCGTGTTGACCCTACCGAGGATTGGTTTTTGTTAGTTTCTCTTAGAACTCTTCATCATCAATTGCGAGGTCTTTGAAGTTGTTGTGATTAGTCAAGAAGCTTATGATCTGTTCATCCCCCTCAAAGACTTTCCAATTAGAGATATTATTAGGTACCAATGGATTGTAGATAAGTTCTACAATGAATCGGGAAGCTTCATAATCTTCTAAAGGAAAGAGTCTTGAAGCAACGGTGGCTAAGGAGTCAGCAAGGATGTTCTTCTCTCTAGGGATCGCAGTGATATTGAAAGCTTCAAAGTGTTCTATCAACCTCTGCACCTCCAGCTAGTAGTTCTTAAGATGAGGGGAGTTGCAGTGTATAATGTTTCTTACTTGCCTGATAATGATTTCTGAGTCTCCAAACACCTTTAATTCCTTGACATTAATATCTATGGATTTCTTTAACCCTTGTACCAGGGCTTCATACTCGACAATGTTCTTGGTGCACTCGAATTCTAGTCTATAAGACAAGAAATGACGTTTACCCTTTTGATCAATGAGGATGCACCTTGCTCCTGAACCCTCTTGTGACTTGGATCCATCAAAATAAAGGGTCCAAATTTGTGAGTGATGATTTCCATTCCAATCAGTGTTTCTCTCTTCGATCTTTTCTTCCAGAATACCTAACACTAGGTCTTGAAAAAAGAGAGAATCTTCCATTGGCATCAGGAATTATTCTTGACAGATCATCTCGGAGCTTTGGGTAAGCAAAACCTTAGACAGGAGAGGAGAAAATATTCCAAAGTGAGAATCACAAGAATAATTCCCTAGTATGGGAAAATCGGTAGAGGCTGGTTTGTTTGGGGTTTCTAGGTCAGTGACTGTATGTTTCAGATATCTTTCCCTATTGATTCTAATCATGTTCTTGTATCCCTTCAGTGGTAGCCAAAGGTGTGCCTAGTATGTGCTGAAGTGTCCGTTTAGTTTTTCGGACCAATATTGGATCAATATTAGCCCATATTCCTCAGGGATATCCACCACAATGATGTCAATCACCTGCACAAAATTAGGATTAGTGGCTACCCTGATCATCACATCTTTGAGTTCCCCCATGATTTTGACCTAGGTCCTGTCCAGTTGTATGACATGCTTATCACTTTTTAGAGGGACAACACCTAATTTGTTACAAACAACCAAGGGCATGACATTGGAAGATGCCCCGGAGTCTACCAGACAGTTGTGGAGATTCTTGTTGAAGACTTTGAACGTTAAAAGGAAAGGTGGTACAAAAGGCCTCTCCTTCCTACCTTCTGAGTAGGTTTTTATCGTTGGTTTTCTTTCCAAATACGTAGGGGGTAGATTCTTCTCCTGACCATCGTCGGTGGTTGAGTTTTATACCGAACTTAGATCTTGCAACAAAAGGTCTTTCTGCTGAGGGATTCTACATATGTCCATAACCGATACATTATCTTTCAGCTTCTTCAAATATTCTACTACATTGTAATTTAATTTAGGATAATCATGAGTATGGATACTTATAGGATTTTTACCGGGAGCGAAAGGCATTCTCGGGCGATCGGGAGTTAATTTACTTTGTGAGGCACAGGTGGCATTAGTATATTTTGGGTCGGGTTGACCCTTACTACATGTCTATACCATCGATATCTTTGTGGGTGGTGCCTGAGGTTTAAACATATCATCTGAAGACACGATCACGTCGGGATCCCATATCATCATGGCCGTGTCTTGTGGTGGGTCAGCCTCTTCCTGATCGACAATGTTAAAGGCCGAACTGCTGGATGGTTCGGTCAGAGAGACTTCGCCCAGAAAATGATTGGCCATTAAATTCATGGCGTGGACCCACTGAGGACATTCACTTTATGAGTGGTTCTCTTGGTGGTATGTACAGAAAGAATCAAACACGACATTCCCTAAGTCAATGTTTAGGTTGGCTTGGGGAGGTTCAATTGATTTGAAAGGCTGGTTTCTTTTAAAGAAAGGTTTATAGGGTCTTTTGCCTTGGTTTCCCTCACCCGCATTTATTTTCATATCTATAATCTCATTTGATAGTTTCTTGACCATGCTTTGCAGGTCCTCTATATCTCCATTACCCTTATCAGGAGTTGGTTTAGTCGGCTTCCCTGATGGTCTAGTCAAGAGGAGTCCTCTCCTGGGAGGGGGGTGGCTTTCTTTTCTCACTAGAGATGTCTGGCCTTCTTTACAACCTCTCATCTGGAACTCTATCGTCTTGGCCTCTTCGAAATTCTCCGCGAGGTTTTTCTTAGCGTCTCTTTTAACGAACACATAAATAGAGGTCGGAAGCACGTTGGCATAGACCACGATTTGCAACTCTTGAGCCGGTTTTGCTTCGGGTTGAAATTTGTTTAGGATAGTTGTGAATCTTTGATTGAAATCTTTGACCCTTTCTTTTGGGTTCATGGTGGCTGCGAATAATTCGGCTATAAGGGCTCTCGTGGTAGTTTCTTCAGAAAATTTGTCTAGGAAATCCTTTTGGAACTTAGTCCATTTGGTTTTGGATCCTACTAGCAAGTTAAAATACCAAGTGGAAGCCGAGTTCTCAAACGTGTAGGGGAAAAGTCTGCATACCATGTCTTTATGTTGAATGTTCATAAGACTAATGGTGAGTATGAACTTCTTGATATGATCTTCAAGCAATCCTGAGGTTTCAGGATCATACTTGGGGATAAAAATTTTCGGGTGCTGAGGGAGATTGTGTACTTGTCTAGGGACGGCCACGGCGTCCCTGACCAACCAAGGTTGGTTGTCTTGAAGTGTAGCTTCCCTCTCCTCCTCTTGACCATTGTTCTCTTCCATATATTCGGAGTTAGAGAAAGGCTCTTCCTCTTCTGAAAGATCATTAGGTTCGAAGAGGTCTCTGGCTGGCCTCTCAGGTATGAGGTCAAGAGGTTCTTGGATTTCAGTGATTTCAAAGTCAATTAAGTCTTCGACGAAGTGTACGAAAACTTCATCGGGAGTGCTGACTACTAGTCTGCTTTTTTATTTTCTTCGAGGGAGGATGGGGCTGAAGGGAAACGCGCCAATTTGTCGGGCATAGGCTCTGGTAATCCTTCTAAACTGATTCACTTCCTTGTGAGGGAGGGCGTAAGGTATTTTAGGGTGAAGATATACTTCCTCGGAGTGGGGTGAGTTATCCTCTTCAGGAGTACTCGGTAAGTTGGATGACTAGCCATGCATGTGGGCCGTTACGAATCTATAGGTTGTTCGAAATATCATATAACTTACATATTCATCCATTCATTCTCAGGTCCTCTTTCTAGCACCAATTCTGTTGATGAGGCTTAAATCCCCTGATTCAATAGCAGGAACCAAACCCACCACCAAAGCTATTCAGAACCAAATATCAATATATCATAGAAAAACCTCAGAAAAAGTACTCAACGCCTTGAAAAAGAGATAATTTTAGATAATAAGCCTCTTCGAGGGGGAAATCTCCTTTTACCCCACTTAAATGTTCGAGTACAAGATGATTCCAAATGAAAATGTCTCCTTGGTATATATAGGAGACTAGGAGGTATAATTACAACTAATGGAATAAAGTCGACATAAATAAAATAACATTATTAATGTAATATGCCCCAATTAAGGGGTAATGAGCCAATATTAGGGCTTAACATGCCCCTCCCCTTGAGATAAGTGTTGTCCACAATGCTTGAGTAACTTCGAATGCTTCTGTATAAAAGACTCATTTTCCCAAGTGGAATCTTCAGCCTGTAGTTTCTTCCATTTAATGAGATACTCTGAAATGGATCTATTCCTCAGCTAGAGAATTATTGTGTCAGTGATGGATTCAGGCTCCAATATGATTTTTCCTTCCTCGTCAAGTTCTATAAATATAGTTTGAACTGGGATCGTGTCTCCTATAAACTTCTTTAAGCATGAAACATGGAAAATTGGGTGTACTCGTGAAGATGCAGGCAACTCCAATTTGTATGCCATAGTACCAGTATTTTGCAACACCTTATAAGGGCCATAGATAGTACTTTGGTGATAATTTATTATCATTCTTGGCTTGCTTGAGGGACATCTATTTGTATGGTTGTAGTCTTAAAAACACCCAATCCCCTACTTCAAAACTTCTTTCACTACGATGTTGATTTGCTTGTTGTTTCATGCAATTATGTGCCATGGTCAGGTTGTCCTTTAA